>JARGCV010000085.1:13300000-13572500 GCA_034064705.1 Bothrops alternatus
GAGTAAAATATTTTATAGACTACAAAAACTAAAAATGGACATAATTTGTCTCCAAGAGACACACATTAAGATACAACATTCTAGAATTTTAGAACAACAAAAAGTAGGTAAACTTTACTTTTCTTTTTTTTAAAAAAACAAGTTTTATTAGTTTTTTCATTTTACAAACAAGTGCTTAAGAATCAACATGGTGGCAGGGCAATCAATTGTCCAAAAATAAAGTCATACTCATAAAGTTCAGATTAAATCATTAAAAAACCTCTCTCTATTCCCTCTAGTAACATATTATATTCAAGTTAATGTATTGCAATTCAGCTAAGTTAGTCAAAACAATCATCAATAACATTTCATCTAAATAAGTCCAAATCCTGTATTAAGCTTTACTATTTCAGTTGCTATATTCCATATTTCTAATCTAAATACATAATTAACACTTCGGGTGTCTCTCCATTCCCTTTTTCCTTAACATATTCAATAAACATTTATTAATATCATTTCTTCTTTTTTCTTATTCTTCTTCCATTACAATATAGCTATCATTTCTAATAAAAAATTAGTTCAAAAAAGAAAAGAGAAAAAAAGAACAAAAAACAAAAGAAAAACAAAGACAAAACAAAAAAGAGAAAAAAATACCTTTCTATTTCTATTATACTTTATTATCTATCAGTCCCCCAATATCTGTGTCAATCCCTTGTTGTTTTAAAAAGTCAAGTCTCCACATTTGAAACTGTTGAATAGCAGGCTCAATTATGTCCAAGTTTGTAGTTAATAGTTGCTTATCCAAGCTACCATAGTTCTCAGTTAGTTGAGCTTGTCTGTCCATTTCTGTTGGTTTTAGAGTTGTAAGTGGTTTTGTTACAGTCCTTTTTAGTTCCCCGAAGATCTCATCAGCATGCATATGAAGTAAAGTAGAATCTTCTTTAACCTTAGTTGATTCCGCTTCTGTTGTTTTTTGGTCTATAGGATGCTCAGATAGAGTCTGGGGGTCAATTTGTAAATTCAAAGCAGGATTTCTGTTTTTTATTGCCATAGTACACTCTTTTATTTGCAAACGTATTTGGTCAGTAGCTTCATAAAGTTTTTCCAGTATGAGTTTATAGTCAAGTTGAACATAGGGTTTCTCCATTTCAAAAATAATTAGAAACAGTCTGTATCATTTAGTAGAGGCTGTGTTCAAGGAACATTTAATCAGTATCCACCCCCACCAATACAGCTGTTAAATTTCTTTGTCTTTTTCCTTTTATGGTAATCTGAAGGTCAAAGTCAGTCTCACCATCAGAAAAGGAGACAGTTGCAATTTTGACTTTTTCCACCAGGTGTCCTCAGTAAAATATAAAATCTCCTCCCAGAGACCAGAAATATCATTAACAAGATCAGAAAACACAGAAAAAAGAAGAATTCTTCAGATGTAGACTACGTCCAATGGTAGATTCAATATAAAAAAAATTTCCAAGACCCAAAGTGAATAAAAAAGAAAAAAAATAGAAAAAAAGTCACTTTAAATTAATTCAGTCCATTTAAGCTTCTTTTTCCCACATTCACAAACACTGCTTTCTTAGAGCAGGGAAATAATTTCAAAAGTGCTTTTTACAGGCACAAAAGAAAAAGGAGAACCAAGAGAGGGAAAGAAAAAAGTCTCACCCAGCTCAGCCACGGTGGTTCCTGTGCTTAGATGTTCTTCTGACTTCTGGTTACAGCGGCAAAGTGAACGGCCATTTTACCGGCCAGTCTTTCCACCATCTTTCCAGAACTGGAAGCACATAAATATTTTCAAAATCATGCCATAAGAAACGTATTACTTTCAGAATGGGGGAAAATTAGACATAAAATGTATATGAAAATATCAGAGTGGCTCTCAACAATGGAAGCATTTGCCTACCCAAACTTGATTAACTATGACAAGCTGGTTAGTTATAAAGATATTTTTGATAAAGATGGAAAACTTAAGGACAGGCAAACTCTTCAACAACAAGGTATAGACTTAACATGGTGGTCCTACCTGCAAATTCGAACAAGATACGAAAAAGACATAAAATCAACAGGATTTTACAAAGAACAGATTCCATTAGATAAAATTCTGTTAAAAACAGATGAGAATTTGATTAAGAAACTCTATAAATTTCTTTTAAATTAGAAGATGGAAGAAGAACAAGTGAAAGAGACAATGATAGTACGGGCAAATAATTTTGGATATTCTATAGATCTAAAAGACTGGCAAAAACTTTGGGATAAAAATATTAGGCTTACTAAAGCAGCAGCATATAAAGAAAACTTATATAAGATGTTTTATAGATGTCATATGACACCAGTTCATTTAGATGAAAATGTTTAAAAATGTTTCAAATACTTGTTGGAAATGTAAACAACAGCCAGGCACTTATTATTACGCCTGGTGGATATGCCCTAATGCTAAGAAATATTGGTCTAAGATCCATAGATGGTTGGAAAAGATGATGAAAATACAGATATAATTTAAACCGGAATTGTTTTTGCTAGGAATATTAAGATCTAATTACGGTAAAGAGAATGATTACTTGATACTACATGTCTTAACAGCTGCAAGGATAGTATTTGCCCAATTTTGGAAAAATGAAAATCTACCATCTGACCAGACCACAATTACTAAAATTTTAGATTGTGCAGAAATGGGTAGATTAACATTGGAGATGAAAGAGAAAGATGATTCAGTTTATTTTAAAACTTGGGAAAATTTTTATCAATGGTTAATCTGAAAAGAACCTAATATTATAGAATAGATGATGGATGTTTAATTGAGTTATAGTTATTAGGTTGACAACATTTTTATTTTAGTGATTTTTAACCGTTAATGTTGGCAATTATGATTAGTTGAGATTTTATTAATTACGTTTATTTACATAGATGAATTTTATCTGTTTATTAATCATTAGTAATATGGTTTAGTTAATCTTATTTTAAAATGGCTGAGTATGATATAAATCATGTTTATTTACTTTCATGATCCGAACAGTAGCTTGTTTGTTAAAGCATGAGATTATTGTACCTACCCTTTTTCCATCCCAATTCCCCATCCCCTTCCCTCCCCCTACCTGTATTGTTCCTATTTTTTTCTCATTTATATAAATCTAATAAAATATTTTAAAAAAAACAGATACTGATGGTAGCAATATATGCACCAAATGATAAACAATTTTACCAAAAACTATATAAAAAATATTAGGTTTAAACTATCAAAATCTTTGTATAATGGGAGCCTTTAATGCAATAATAGATGGAACTTTGGACTACAAAAGCACCAAACAAGGGAGAAAAGGAGGAAATATATTACCTAAAGCATTTTTTAAAATGACAGAAGAACTCTGTATCTAAGATACATGGAGAGAAAAAAATCCGACAAAAATTACAATATACATTTTACTCAAATAGACATAAATCATGGTCTAGAATTGATATGATATGGACATCTTTGGAACTTAATACAATGATACAAGAAATTGAGATAGAAACTAATGTTTGGGCAGACCATAACCCAATAAAGATGACTTGGAGAGGAACTAAGAAAAAATTAAGATGGTCCTTGAACAAATCTATATTGAAAGAAAAAGAATTTTTACAACTAGCGACAAAGGAAATGGGATTTTTTTCAAAATAAACAAGAAAGAAGAAACATCGCTTCAAAATTTATTATTATTTATTTATTTAATTGGATTTCTATGCCACCCTATTCCAGGAACTCAGGGCGGCTCACAACATGGATAGAAATCTAACATTAAAACACATTATAAAAACCCCTCAATCAAAAACCAATCATCCAAACAGACATGCAACAAACATACACTGGCTGGGGCAAGGTGTTAACTGCCCCAGGCCTGTCGGCAAAGATGTGTCTTCAGTAATTTGCAAAAGGCGGAGAGGGTGGGGGCAATATGGATCTCCAGGGGGAGTTGATTCCAGAGGGCCGGGGCCGCAACAGAGAAGGCTCTTCCCCTAGGCCCCGCCAGGTGACACTGTCTAGCTGATGGGACCTGGAGAAGGCCGACTCTGTGGGCCCTAACCGGTTGCTGGGTTTCATGAGGCAGCAGACGGTCCCGTAAGTAACCTGGTCCAATGCCATGTAGGGCTTTATAGGTCATAACCAACACTTTGAATTGCGTTCGGAGACCAATTGGCAGCCAATGCACCTCGCGGTGTGATGCCGAGATGTGGGCATTTCTAGGCAGGCCCAATACTGCTCGCACGGCTGCATTTTGCATTACCTCCGAGCGTTTTTCAAAGGTAGCCCCATGTAGAGAGCATTGCAGTAGTCGAGCCTCGAGGTGATAAGGGCATGAGCAACTGTGAGAAGAGACTCCCGGTCCAAATAGGGCCGCAGCTGGTGCACCAGGCGAACCTGGGCAAATGTCCTCCTCACCACAGCTGAAAGATGATGTTCCAGATTTAGCTGTGGATCGAGGAGGACACCCATGTTGTGGACCCTCTCTGAGGGGGTCAGAAACTCCCCCCCCAGGGTAATGGATGGACAGATTGCACTATCTTTGGGAGGCAAAACCCATAGCCACTCCGTCTTGTCGGGGTTGAGTTTGAGCTTGTTAGCACCCATCCAAACCCTAACAGCCTCCAGACACCGGCACATCACCTCCACTGCTTCACTGAAATGACACGGGGTGGAGATGTAAAGCTGAGTATTATCAGCATACTGATGATAACTCACCCCGTGTCGTCAGATGATCTCACCCAGCGGTTTCATGTAAATATTAAACAGCAGAGGGGAGAGGACTGATTCCTGAGGGACCCCACAAGGGAGGAACCTAGGGGTCGACCTCTGACCCCCTGCCAACACCGACTGTGACCAACCAGTGAGGTAGGAGGTGAACCACTGGAAAACAGTGCCCCCAACTCCCAACCCCTCCAGCCGGCGCAGAAGGATACCATAGTCAATGGTATCGAAAGCCGCTGAGAGGTCAAGTAGCACCAGGATAGTGGAATGTCCCCTATCCTGGGCCCGCCAGAGATCATCCGTCAGCGCGACCAAAGCAGTTTCCGTGGAGTAGCCGGGCCTGAATCCTGACTGCGGAGGGCCCAGATAATCGGCCTCATCCAAGGACCATTGGAGCTGGAATGACACCACCTTCTCAACAATCTTCCCTATGAAGGGAAGATTGGAGACAGGACGATAGTTGTTTAACACAGCTGGGTCCAGGGAAGGCTTCTTGAGGAGGGGCGCACAATTGCCTCCTTGCAGGGAGCCGGGAAGGACCCCTCCCTCAAAGAAGCGTTGACAATCTCCTGAACTCAGCCCTGCGTCACCTCCCTGCTGGCCGAAACCAGCCAGGAGGGGCACGGGTCCAATAGACAGGTGACGGAACTCACAGCTCCCATGGCCTTGTCCACTTCATTGGATGCTACCAGGTCAAACTCCTCCCACACAACAGGATCAAGACGAGTCCCTGTCATCTTGACTGACTCATTGTCAGCCGACACTGCATTCCAATTGGAGTCAAGGTCCATCCGAATCTGGGCGATTTTATCCGCAAAAAACTTATTAAAATCCTCAGCAGTACCCTGTAAGGGTTCATCAACCCTCCCCCCGATTAAGGAGGGAGCGAGTCACCTAAACAGGGCGGCTGGGCGGGATTCTGCGGATGCAATCAAGGCAGAATGATACGCGCATCTTGCCGCTTTGAGCGCCACCTGATAAGTCTTAATATAAGATCTTAATAGTGTTTGGTCAGATTCAGATTTACTTTTCCTCCATCGCTTCTCTAGGCGTCTCTTCTGGCGCTTCATCCCCCTGAGTTCCTCAGTAAACCAAGGAGATCTCCTGGGTCTACTACCACAGAGAGGTCGCAGCGGCGTAATCCGGTCAAGAGCCCCCTTCGCAGCCATATTCCAGGCCGTAACCAAGGACTCTGCCGAACTGTGAATGAGAGAATCCGGTATTTCCCCAAGCGTCCTCTGAAAACTTTCTGGGTCCATCAGATGTCTGGGGCGGAACCACCTAATCAGTTCCGCCTCCCTGCAGGGGAGGATTGGAGCCTTAAAAACAAGCCGTAGCAGAAAATGGTTTGACCATGACACAGGCAAGATATTTTGTGGGATATGGCTAAAGCATATTTCAGAGGGTTGGCTATAACCTATTTCACTAAAAAGAATAAAAAAAAGAAAGAACAAAAGTTAAAATTGAAGGAAGAATTCAGAAAGTTAGAATCAGAATTACAAATAGATGCACACAAAAAATACTTAAGAAACAAGTAGAGATAATAAAACATAAATTAAATTTAGCCGAGATGGAAATAATGGCTCAACAGATTAAAAGGGCTAAACAGAACTTCTTTGAAAATGCCAACAAGCCGGGGAGATGATTAGCATATAGACTGAAAAAAGAAAAAGAGAAAAATTTGATAAACAAGCTGCAAGATCCAGAAAGTGAATTACAGTTTCAAAATGATACAATTAAAAAAATTATTAAAGATTATTATGAGATACTTTATAAGGCAGAGGAAATTCTAAAAGAAAAAATACAGCAGTACTTAAACAAGCAGACTTACCAAAAATTCCAGAGAATATTCGAAACAAATTAAATGGAAAAATATCAATGATGGAGATTATAGAGCAGGGGTTCTCAACCTTGGCAACTTTAAGACTTGTGGACTTCAACTCCCAGAATTCCTCAGCCAGCAAAGCTGGGAGTTGAAGTCCACAAGTCTTAAAGTTGCCAAGGTTGAGAACCCCTGTTATAGAGGTTATTAAAAGGCAAAAAAAGGATAAGTCTTCTGACCCAGATGGATTACCTGCAGAATTTTATAAAAAAAAACTACAAGATGTATTAAGTCAGATCCTAAAAGAACTGTGTAATGAAATTCTCCTGGAGGCTAAAATACCAAATACATGGACTGAAGCCAACATTTCTTTAATACCCAAAGAAGACTCTGATTTAACGCAAATAAAAAAAATATAGACCATTATCACTATTAAATGTAGATTACAAAATCTTTCCCTCAATAATGGCAGAAAAACTAAAGAATTTTTTGATCGAATTTATACATACAGACCAAAATGGTTTTCTACCTAAAAGACAGATAAAAAATAATTTAAGAATGATTCTTAATGTATTAGAGTACTATGAAATTCATTCCGGGAAACAGATGGCTTAAATATTCTTTGATGTACAGAAAGCATTTGACAATGAAAATTGGCAATTTATCTTTCAGCAATTTGCAGAAATGGACTTTGGAAAAAACTTTATAAATGTAATCAAAACAATTTATTGTAAACAAACAGCCAAAATAATTGTAAATGGAGATCTTACAGAAAACTTCAATATTAAAAAGGCACAAGACAGGGATGCCCACTAACTCCATTACTATTTATACTAACATTGGAAGTACTGAATAGAAACATTAGACAAGATATAGAAATTAAAGGATTGGGAGTGTTTCCAGTCACGTAGCTGAAGGCTAGACCTGGGGGAATGATTCTCCTCTCCCCAGGTCCAATTTCCGCCGGCCGGTGGGTCCATTTGGATTGAAAGTTGCCCCAGAGAAGTGGCTATCAAGGGGTGAAGCTATGGAGACCGCAGGTCGGTGGTAGCTGGCTCGCTAGAACCAAAGGAGACCTTAGAATCAGCAGAAGAAAGGCGGACCACATTTATGCGGTCCTCCATTACCAGCTGATCGTCGGAGACAAAGAAGCTTAGAGTGACAGAAAACAGCTGAGCTGGGTGAGAATAGTTTTTCCTTTCTCACTAGAAGAGAATTTCTGTTTGGCAAATAGCTCTTTCACAGCTTGAGAGCGAAGCCTTTACTCTTAGGGAGGGTGTGGAATTTTTCCTTTCTTCCCCCCCCCCCTCCTGAATTTAAGCAGCGGTTTAAGCCTTTTGGCAAACTAAAAACTTTCTATATTTTAAAACTGTCTGAGGCATGAGATAAATTTGGGAAGCTCCTGCTTCTATGGAGATTTTTTGTCTTTGTTGAAAAGCCACTGCAATTTTCACTTTTTAAATCTTTTAAACTTTTACTTTTGAGCCCTTTTTATCTCCCCCCCTTTTAAACATGCTGGGAATGGACACCTAGTACCACCTTGTGGTTAAATTGAGAATTATGTCCACTTTCCCTTGACTGGAGCTTACTCAAATTAAAATTTTGGCTGTATGCCCAGACATTGCTTATCTGAAAGTCCTTGAAAACTTGGCCGGAGAAAAGACTTTCTTTTGGTTTACCTGGTTTTATAAGATACACTATATCTATAAACAAAATAGTATTTGGAGTCATCTGACTTCCCTGGATTACAAATACTGTGTGCTTTGGAACCATAACAAGCTATCTTAGAAGAATTTAAAATTAAGAAATTCCCTAGAACAGAATTTGGTGGATTATAATTTTGACATTTTTGTTGGTGTTTTTTCTTTTTATTTTGGGAGCATTTTTCCCTCTCCTTTTTTTCTTTTTCTCTCTTCTTTTTGCCCTGTTGCCATTTTTATTTTTCCTTCTTTTTTTATTTTTAACTATTTTTATGGATTTCCCCTCCTAATTAATAGGAGCCTATTGGATTATAAAAACTGACTATTTGGCTACCTGGTGGATTACAATACAAGAAGTAAAGACAAAGATGAGCAAATCTATCTAAACTTGGGGAAAAAATAATCTTTTGTTCCTGCCTCGATTTCTGCAAGTCCACTATATCAGATATCAATTATGACAATGCTGCAGCAAGAAAAGATGGATGTTCACCAAAAAGATACTCAAGCAATTCTGCAAGCAATTGCAGCTCAGACGGCAACTTTGACAAAAAACCATGAAGAGTTGAAAAATGACCTTGACAAAATGAATAAAAAAATTAACAATATAGATTCCCAAATTGAAAACTTTAAGCAGATGATTACAGATAATCAGCAAAGAATTCAGAAAATGAAAGATAAATCAGTTGAAGTTGCCTAGAAACTAGAAGCCTTAAAAGATGAAAATGAAAAATTGGCCCAAATAAACCGTGAATTGGAAGACTCATTAGTGGTTATAGAAATGGAAAAGGCCTCATATTTTCTAAGATTCCAAAATATAATAGAAGATAAGGAAGAGGATCTATTAGACTTGATAACTGAGATACTGGCAGATGCTCTAGGAATGGGAAAAATCCAAGAAATAAAGTGCCTAGGGAAGTGCACATTAGATTTCTTAAAAAATCCACAAGAGATGAGATTCTGAGAAAAGTAAGAGATCAACCGTTAAAATATAAAGAAAAAGAAATAGTAGTTCTCAAACAAATCCCTAGAAGAGTAAGAGAGGCTCGAAGAGACTATCAGTTCTTAACCAGGAAATTGGCTGAAGTGAATTTTAGATGGTTGATTCCAGAAGGGATCTTAATCTACTGGGACATGTAAAGATACAGACTGGACACACCACTTAAAGTATTGGAGCATTTTTGGAAAAAGGTGATCCTGAACCTAACAAACAAGAAGAAACAGTAGTTGAAGGAGCGGCTAAACAAACAGAGGAGGAAGAAGTCAAAAATACATACTCAGAAGAAGAAGTAAGACCAAGAGATCAGAGACAAATAAGATTGACTAGAAGACTGAGACCTAGATATAATTGAAAGAGATGGGGGAGACTGGGATTTTATCAATAAATATAAATGGACTAAATTTTCCTTCAAAAAGGAGAATTTTTTACAAGACTACAAAAACTAAAAATGGACATTAAGAGACATTTCAAAATTTTAGAACAACCAAAAATTGGCAAACTTTATGAACCCCAAAAAATGTATGCAGATGAAGAGGGGAGAATACTAATGGTGGAAATTATGATGGATCAAAAACAAACATTGATGGTAGCAATATATGAACCTAATGATAAGCAAGAGCAATTTTATCAAAAACAACACAAGAAAATATTGGACCTAAATTACCAAAATCTTTGTATAATGAGAGACTTTAATGCAATAGCAGATGCAATTTGTATTATAAAAGCCCTAAGCATGGGAGAAAAGGAGGAAATATGCTACCTAAAATGATAGAAGAATTGTGTATCCAAGACATATGGAGAGAGAAAAACCCAGAAAAACTACACTATACATTTTATTCAAATAGACATAAATCATGGTCTAGAATTGATGTGATATGGACATCTTTGGACTTGAAAATGATAAAACAAGATGTGGAGATAGAAATTAATGTTTGGGCAGACCACAACCCAATAAAAATGACTTGGAAAGAAATTAAGAAAAAACTAAGATGGTCTCTGAATAAATCTATACTGAAAGAAAAATAATTCCTGCAACTAGCGACAAAGGAAATGGAATTTTTAAAAAATAAACAAGAAAGAAGAAACATCACTTCAAAACGTATGGATATGGCCAAAGCATACTTCAGAGTGTTGGCTATAACTTACGCTTTTAAAAAAGAATAAAGAAAAGAAACAACTACAGTTAAAGCTGAGAGAAGAACTTCAAAAATTGGAACTAAAGTGCTCAGGAAACAAATGGAGATAATAAAGCATAAATTAAACCTGGCTGAAACAGAAATAATGGCTCAACAGATTAAACGGACCAAATAGAATTTCTTTGAAAATGCCAATAAGCCAGGGAGATGGTTAGCATATAGATTGAAAAAAGAAAGAGAAAAAAGAATGATAAATAAGCTACAAGATTCAAAAGGAGAATTACAGTTTCAAAATGATGCAATGAAAAAAATGATTAAAGACTATTATGAAATAAAATACAAGGCAGAGGAAGTTCCTAAAGAAAAAAAATAGTTATACTTAAAAAAAGCAGATTTGCCAAAAATTCTGGAGAATATTTGAAATATACTAAATGGAAAAATATCAGTGGTGGAGATTATAGATGCCATAAAAAGGCAAAAAAAGATAAGATTCTGGGCCCAGATAGACTTCCCGCAGAATTTTATATAATACAAGATGTATTAACCCCAACTTTGAAAGAACTGTCTAATGAAATACTCTTGGAGACTAAAATACCAAAGTCATGGACTGAAGCTAATATTACTTTAATATCTAAAGAAGATACTGACCTCACACAAATAAAAAACTATAGACTAATATTGCTATTAAATGTGAATTACAAAATTTTTGCTTCGATAATCGCAGAAAGAACTAAGAAATTCTTGACTGAATTTATATACACAGATCAAAATGGCTTTTTACCTAAAAGACAGATAAAAATGATTCTGGATGTTTTAGAGTTCTATGAAAACCACCCAGGAAAACAGATGGCATTAATATTTCTTGATGTGCAAAAAGTGTTTGATAATCTAAACTGGCAATTTATGTTCCAGCAGTTGGTGGAAATGGATGTTGGGGGAAATTTCATAAATAATATTCAAACAATTTACCATAAACAAACTGCTAGAATAATTTTAAACGGAGACTATACAGAAAATTTTAATATAAAAAAGGTATAAGACAGGGATGTCCATTATCCCCATTGTTATTTATATTAACATTGGAAGTATTGACTAGAAATATTAGACAAGATGTAAAATTAAAGGATTGGAGATAAAAGATCAAAAATATAAATTACAAGCCTTTGCGGATAATTTGGTTTTTATCTTGGAGGAGCCACTTGAAACAACTACTTCCTACAGGGCAGGTATAAGAGAACACCAATAGCAGAACGGGTATGTATATGTGGTAAAGGAGAAGTCAAAGATATCTCACATGTTTTATTGTACTGTGAGTTATACCAAGTTTATAGGACAGCATATAGTCTCCCTTTATTAGAGAGATTGCCAGGGAGGGCAGACAATTTTTATGTAGGCTTTCTCCTCCAAGACTCAAACTCTCCTATCACGCATGCAGTGGCAAAATACTGTGTTGCGGCAATGTCCACAAGAAAAAAATTGGTTACAGATTTATAGTCGTCAACTTGTGCCAATTTTTGGGAGATATCTCTATGTTTGGAACATTATATTTACTCAGATATTAATCGGCTATCCATTCACATAAATTAGGGAGTGACCCTAACATTTTGAGAACATGTATTTTCTTAACAGGGATGTTATTATTTACTATTAATGTTTGTACTATTTTTATTATTATTATTATTATTTACTATAGTGTAAAAAGTTATGGCTATTGCTGGTCTATGACCGTAATAAAGTTTATGATGATGATGATGATGATGATGATGATGATGATGATGATGATGATGGTGGTGGTGGTGGTGGTGGTGGTGGTGGTGGTGGTGGTGGTGGTGGTGGTGGTGGTGGTGGTGATGATGATGATGATGATGATGATGATGATGATGATGATGATGATGATGATGAAACAACTACTAAATTATTGGAGAAAATAGAAAAGTCTGGAGAAGTGGCAGGCTTGAAAATAAACAGAGAAAAGACTAAAGTGTTGACAAAGAACTTAACAGATAAACAGAAATGTCAACTTACAAAAAAGACAAATCTGCAAATAGTTAAAAAAGCAAAATACTTAGGAATCTACTTAACAGCAAGATGTGTAACATTAAAAGAAGACAACTATGAAAGATTGCTAAAACAAATGAAATTGGACTTGGAAAAGTGGAAAAATCTTCAACTGTCAATGTTGGAAAAGATTAAAAAACAGATAGAATTCAAACCAGAACTGTTTTTGTTAGGAATATTAGGACCTAATCATGAGAAGGAGAATGAATATTTAATATGGTATGTATTGACAGCTGTGAGAATAGTATTTGCCCAATACTGGAAGAATGAAAACTTACCAACTGAAGAGATTTTAATTAAGAAAATCTTAGAATGTGCAGAAATGGATAGATTGACTTTAGAAATTAAAGAGAAAGAAGACTCAGTTTACTTTAGAACATGGGATAACTTTTACCAATGGTTAGGAAAATGAACTAGTGAGAAAGGAATGTGATATGTTATTTTGAATACATACTAGTAAGAAGAATGTTATGCATTGATTAATTAATACTGTTTATGATTACTGTTTATTATACTTACTACAGTTATCTATTACTATATTAACTATTGTTAGTTGAACATATGTACCAGGACAATAGTCTGTTTGCTATATATTGAAAATGTTATTGGGAAATAACCCCAATGTTGATCCCAACTCTGACCTAATCCCAATCGTGATCCCAACCTTACCCTAAACCTCAATCCCTATCCTGACCCCATTTTATCCCCAACCCTATAAAACTCAATAAAATCTTTTTAAAAAAAAGAAATTAAAGGACTGGAGATAAAAGATGAAAAATATAAACTACAAGCATTTGCAGATGATTTGGTTTTCATATTGGAAGATCCATTGGAAACAAGCACCAAACTTCTGGAGAAAATAGAAAAATTTGGAGAAGTGGCAGGGTTGACAATGAACAGAGAAAAGACTAAAGTGTTAACAAAGAATCTAACAGAAAAACAAAAAAATCAACTAACAAAAAACAAATCTTCAAATAGCTAAAAAGGTTAAATATTTGGAAATTTATCTAATAGCAAGATGTGTAACAATAAAAGAAGATAACTATGTAAGACTGCTAAAACAAATAAAATGGGATTTGGAAAAGTAGAAAAACTTCCAACTTTCATTGTTGGGGAGAATAGCAACAGTGAAAATGAATATCTTACCAAAAATTCTCTTTTTATTTCAAACGATTCCTGTAAGGCTGGGAAAAGCCTTTTTTTTTTTTTGATGAACTGAATACAATAATATTGAAATTTATTTGGTAAGGAAAAAAAGCTAGAATTAAAGTGAAAATGCTACAAGAAGGGAAAGAAAGTGGAGGATTTGGACTGCCGTACTGGAGGTTATACTACCAACCAGCTATTTTAACATGGCTTAAAGAATGGATAATGCTTAGAGACAAAAGACTATTGTTCGTAGAGGGGCATGACCTACAAATTGATTAGCATGCCTTTCTGTGGTATGGGAAGAATAACATTCATAGATACTTTCAAAACCATTTTATAAGGAATGCACTTCTTTCAGAATGGGAAAAAATAAAAGAAAAAAATATATTAAGATACCTGAATGGCTTTCAACAATGGAAACTTTTGCTTACCCAAATTTAATTAATTACAATAAAGTTGTGACTTATAAAGATATTTTGGACAATAAAAGAAAATTGAAAGACAGATAAGATTTACAAGAACAAGGTATTGATCTAGCATGGTGGCCATATCTGCAAAATCAGCCACGACCCCAGGGAAGGGGGGGAGGAGTGGCTATTATAGCCAAGAAGACCTTTAGTCTACGCAGGCTTGCTGTTTCTGAGATTGCGGGTTGTGAGTTGCTTCTTGTGAAGTTGGACCTAGGGGTTCAGGTGGGCTTGTTGCTTACGTACCTGCCTCCCAGCTGCGTGTCAACAGCCCTGCCTGCGCTACTTGAGGAGGTTGCTGGGCTGGCGGTTGAGTTCCCCAGGCTTATTGTCTTGGGGGACTTAAATCTGCCGTCGCTCGGCGAATCCTCTGGGTTGGCGCAGGAGTTCATGGCCACCATGGCAACCATGAACCTGACTCAGGTAGTTCAGGGTCCGACTCACGAGAGGGGACACACTCCCGACATGGTATTCCTCTCAGAACAGTTGAGCAATGATCTGAATTTAAGGGGCTTAGATATTTTGCCTATGTCATGGTCAGATCATTCTCTGCTGCGGCTTGTTTTTAAGGCTCCACTCCTCCCCTGCAGGGAGGCGGAACCGATTAGGTGGTTCCGCCCCAGACGTCTGATGGATCCAGAGAGTTTTCAGAGGATGCTTGGGGAAATACCGGACTCTCTCATTCACAGTTCGGCAGAGTCCCTGGTTACGGCCTGGAATATGGCTGCGAAGGGGGCTCTTGACCGGATTGCGCCGCTGCGACCTCTCTGTGGTAGCAGACCCAGGAGATCTCCTTGGTTTACTGAGGAACTCAGGGGGATGAAGCGCCAGAAGAGACGCCTAGAGAAGCGATGGAGGAAAAGTAAATCCGTATCTGACCGAACACTTGTAAGATCTTATATCAAGACTTATCAGGTGGCGCTCAAGGCGGCAAGATGCGCGTATCATTCCGCCTTGATTGCATCTGCGGAATCCCGCCCAGCCGCCCTGTTTAGGGTAACTCGCTCCCTCCTTAATCAGGGGGGGGTTGATGCACCCTTGCAGGGTAGTGCTGAGGACTTTAATAAGTTTTTTGCGGATAAAATCGCCCAGATTCGGATGGACCTTGACTCCAATTGGAATGCAGTATCGGCTGATAATGATTCAGTCGAGATGACAGGGACTCGTCTTGATCCTGTTGTGTGGGAGGAGTTTGACCCGGTGGCACCTGATGAAGTCGACAAGGCCATTGGAGCTGTGAGCTCCGCCACCTGTTTATTGGACCCGTGCCCCTCCTGGCTGGTTTCGGCCAGCAGGGAGGTGACGCGGGGCTGGGTTCAGGAGATTGTCAACGCTTCTTTGAGGGAGGGGTCCTTTCCGGCTCCCTGCAAGGAGGCAATTGTGCGCCCCCTCCTCAAGAAGCCTTCCCTGGACCCAGCTGTTTTAAACAACTACCGTCCTGTCTCCAATCTTCCCTTTATAGGGAAGGTTGTTGAGAAGGTGGTGTCACTCCAGCTCCAGCGGTCCTTGGATGAGGCCGATTATCTGGGCCCTCAACAGTCAGGATTCAGGCTCGGCTACTCCACGGAAACTGCTTTGGTCGCGCTGACGGATGATCTCTGGCGGGCCCGGGATAGGGGATTTTCCACTATCCTGGTGCTACTTGACCTCTCAGCGGCTTTCGATACCATTGACCATGGTATCCTTCTGCACCGACTGGGGGGGTTGGGGGTTGGGGGCACTGTTTTGCAGTGGTTCACCTCCTACCTCACTGGTCGGTCACAGTCGGTGTTGGCGGGGGGTCAGAGGTCGACCCCTAGGTTCCTCCCTTGTGGGGTCCCTCAGGGATCGGTCCTCTCCCCTCTGCTGTTTAATATCTACATGAAACCACTGGGTGAGATCATCCGACAACACGGGGTGAGATATCATCAGTATGCTGATGATACCCAGCTTTACATCTCCACCCCGTGTCATTTCAGTGAAGCAGCGGAAGTGATGTGCCGATGTCTGGAGGCTGTTAGGGTTTGGATGGGTGCCAACAGGCTCAAACTCAACCCCGACAAGACGGAGTGGCTATGGGTTCTGCCTCCCAAAGATAATTCAATCTATCCGTCCATCAGCCTGGGGGGGGAGCTTTTGACCCCCTCGGAGAAGGTCCGCAACTTGGGCGTCCTCCTCGATCCACAGCTAAACTTGGAACATCATTTTTCGGCTGTGGCGAGGAGGACATTTGCCCAGGTTCGCCTGGTGCACCAGTTGCGGCCCTATTTGGACCGGGAGTCTCTGCTCACAGTCACTCATGCCCTTATCACCTCGAGGCTCGACTACTGCAATGCTCTCTACTTGGGGCTACCTTTGAAAAACGTTCGGAGACTTCAGGTAATGCAGAATGCAGCCGCGCGAGCAGTGTTGGGCCTGCCCAGAAATGCCCACATCTCAGCATCACTCCGTGAGCTGCATTGGCTGCCTATTGGTCTCCGAACGCAATTCAAAGTGTTGGTTATGACCTATAAAGCCCTACATGGCATCGGACCAGGTTACTTACGAGACCGCCTGCTGCCTCACGAAACCCAGCGACCGGTTAGGGCCCACAGAGTCGGCCTTCTCCAGGTCCCGTCGGCTAGACAGTGTCGCCTGGCGGGGCCTAGGGGAAGGGCCTTTTCTGTTGCGGCCCCGGCCCTCTGGAATCAACTCCCCCCGGAGATCCGTATCGCCCCCACCCTCTCCGCCTTTCGTAAACTACTAAAGACCCATCTCTGCCGGCAGGCCTGGGGCGGTTGAAATCTTGCCCCTAGCCAGTGTATGTCTGTGTGTATGTTTGCTGAATGAATGGTTCTTAATTTAGGGGTTCTTCTTTTTATATATTTATTTTTATAAATGTACTATTTAGTTTGTATTGGATTTCTATTTATGCTGTAAGCCGCCCTGAGTTCCCGGAATAGGGCGGCATAGAAATTTAATAAATAATAATAATAATAATAATATGAAAAAAATGTTAAAACAATGGAATTTTATAAAGAACAGACAGAATTTGATCAGATACTGTTAAAAACAGATGAAAACTTGATTAAGAAACTCTATAGATTTCTGTTAAACTTCCTCTTTATGGAGGAAGAACAAGTACAAGAAATGATGATAACACGGGCAAAGAACTTTGGATATAATATAGAATTAGAAGATTGGCAAAAGTTATGGGAAAGAAATATTAAATTAACTAAAGCAGTGACATATAAAGAAAACTTATATAAAATGTTTTACAGATGGCATATGACACCAGTGAGATTAGCAAAATGTTTAAAAATACTTTGAACAATTGTTAGAAATGCAAACAAAGACCAGGTACTTATTATCATATCTGGTGGACATGCCCTAAAGCAAAAAGATTTTGGGTTAAAATACATTTATGGTTGGAGAAAATGACTAAAAAACAAATAGATTTTAATCCAGAATTATTTTTGTTATGAAGGAAGTTAGCCCAGAGAAGGAAATATTAAAAGGGCAGAAAAATATATTTTTCCTCAAAAGGATTTTTTAAAAACAAAACCTGGCCCCAAATCTATCTCTCTGCCCCAAGCAAGAGCTAGCCCCATACGAATGCAGATGTAGAACCATCAGAAAGCTGAAGCCAGGGCAGTCAAGACGACAAAGAGAAGATCTGCATGCCCCACCCAAACTCTAGGAGTCATTAACCCCATCATCTGGGAAGCAGGATATGATAATAAGGTTAAACCACAGATATCAAGGCCTAGAAAAACACTCAGAAATAGCCTCAAGGTTCATGCCACAGGAACAGGAAACTATTCCAAAAGGCTAGAGGGGGTATAAAAACCTACTTCCCATGTGCTCAAGTCCTCTTTCCTCTCTGCTCCTTGCAAGGACCATCTTTCTGCTTCTTCAATAAACTGTAACCTTCTTCCCAAAGCAGTCGCCATTTTGCTTATTTATCCCGGCTTGGATGAACCAGGATGAAGACTTACTTCTGACAATTTGGCACCCCAGATGGGACTCCAAGCTAACCTCTTCAATGGTCTGAGACTGGTAATCCCCATCTTGCCAGCAGCAGACCCCCTTGTGTCTGTGGATGGGTCTCCCAGGCATTGCCCATGTGGAGCCAAGGTAGTAAAGGGAGTTTTGAGAGTTTGAGCTCAAGAGCTGCTTTGGAAAGAAGGTGAAGGTGAGTACCTCTAAATTTTAAGTTTAAAGCCCAGGGGAACAAAGAAATATGTGTATTTCTGTTTGTGTGAGTGAGAAGACTTTTTTTCCCAATCACAGTTGGATTTTGCTCCTTCTGGTCTTTCCTAGCCACAGAAAGGATCTGTTTAATTGGCAGAACCTGGAAAGCATGGGGGTTTAGTCAGAGCACAGAACCTTTTGTTAGGGAAAAGGGAGAGGCTGTGTGAAAATGAAATGGAATGAGTGAATGAAAGAATTGGATTTGGGCAACTAGCTGGTAAGGCCCTGTAAGCAAAGCAAAGTTAGGAAATTAAGCCCCAAGAAGGGAGCGGCCACCTATCTTTGAGAGCAAGCGGAGGTGCCCGCGGACATTGGAGGTCCAGGTGTCCGTAAATGGTGG
Source organism: Bothrops alternatus (assembly GCA_034064705.1). Taxonomy (NCBI): domain Eukaryota; kingdom Metazoa; phylum Chordata; class Lepidosauria; order Squamata; family Viperidae; genus Bothrops; species Bothrops alternatus. The sequence goes on from JARGCV010000085.1 coordinate 13,318,578, forward strand.
TGTGACGCCGGCCGGTCGAAGAGTAGCCCGTACCTTCTGAGAAGGGAAATCAGAAGGTCTCTGCAAACCCCTTTTTGGTCTGAAAATGTGGTGGATCCCTCGGAGGAGCCCACGAACTCTGAGAGGGATCCAGAGAAGCTCTGTGAGTCCCCTTTTTTCCGGACTCACAAAATCGTGGTGGTAGAAAGAAGTCTCACAAGGAGGCTTTGACTGTGTAGTGCCCTTTAGCGTTAAAAGGAAAACCCCATTATAGAAGAATGGGGGGTTCCAATTCAAGGGCTGAAGTAGGTTTCCCAGTTGAGAGCTTGCTCGAAGCCTGGGACAGGAATCAGCTTCCTGTCCAGGCTGGAATGAAAAAGAGATAGGTAAAGAAACTATAGGAAAAAAAATAGACTTTGCTTAGGGCTTTGCTGGGAAACCAATTTGGCTAAATAAAGGTACTTAAAAGGGAAAATAAGAAATAGTGATTCTCTCTCTCTCTCTCTCTCTCTCTCTCTCTCTCTCTCTCTCTCTCTCCTCTATGCAACCACATGGTACGTTTAAAATGTGTGCCTTCCCTAATTTGAGTTATCTGAAATTTATGGTGGGAATGACTAGGATGTGTAAAACTAAGACTTCTGTTCTCTTGTCTTTGTGTATATATGCTTGTCAAAGTCTGTGTGTAAATTGTAAATGTGACTGTTAACTGTTTTAAATCCAAAGGAAAAAGAATTTTAAATTCTGCTAGAAATTTTGCTTAAAAGAAGCCACAAGAAGGAAATATGTCACTCTGTTTGTCTGGCCAACAAAAAGTGAAGAAAAATGTGTTTGTTTGTTTGTTTGTTTTCCTCTTTCTCTCTGTGTCCTCTTAAGAACAGCCTTAAGTTAGCAGGAGGGAATGTTTTAAGTTCATCAGCTAGAAAGATTTCACTCTTGCATTTAATAATATATAATATATAATAAAGTTGGAAGGGACCTTGGAGGTCATCTAGTCCAACCCCTATACAAACTTTATCAAATGCCTTACTGAAGTCCAGGAAAATTATATCCACAGCATTCCTCTAGTCCACTAATTTTGTAACTGGGTCAAAGAATGCAGTAAGATTTGTCTAGCATGATCTGTTTAACAAACCCATGTTGGCTTTTAGCAATGACTTTGTTTGCCTCTAGGTGCTCGCTGATTATCTTTTCCAGAATCTTCCCAGGTATTGAGGTCAGGCTGATAGGTCTGTTGTTTCCTAGATCTATTTTTATTTTTATTTTTGAAGAGGGAAACTACATCAGCTCTTTTCCAGTCCTCTGGTAGTTCCCTAGTGCTCCAGGGTCTTTGATAAATATAGTTCAGTGGTTCTGAGATCACATCTGCCAGTTCCTTGAGAACCTTGGGCTGTAATCCATCTGGTCTTGGTGATTTGAACTCTTCTAGGCTGGATAAGTGCTTGCTCACCATTTTCTTGCCTAACTTAACTTGTGCTTCTAATCTATTTTTTATGGTACTGTTTTTGTAAGTTGGACTGTTTGCTTTTTATTATTTTTGACTGTAGTCACAAGCCTTAGTTCATTTTGAGCCTTAGCTTTCTTCACCTCATCTCTGCAGGCTCAGACTATTTGCTAATATTCTGCTGTAGTTATGTGCCCCTCTTTCCACTTTTATACTGGTCCCTCTTATATGTCAATTCATCAGAGAGTTCTTTATACAGCCCTGCTGGTTTCTTGTGAGAGCTATTATTTTTCTTCTTTGTTGGTATTGTGCTAGACTGGATTTTTATTATCTCACTTTTCAAAATTTCCCAAGCTTTTTGAGTTGTTTCCCCTTGAAGATTCTCATCCATGGAATCCCTTCCAAACCCTCTCAAGTTTACTGAAATTAGCTCTCTTAAAGTCTAAGACTCTAGTTTGACTGTGTTCTATTGCTTGTGCTCTCATAATATTGAATTCCAATATTGCATGATCACCCCCCCCCAAGGTTCCTGTGGCTTCAACACCTTTTATCATTTTGTCTTTGTTAGTGAGAATTAGATACAAAATGGCTAATCCCCTAGTTCCCTTCTCTACTTTTTGGGAGACAAAGTTGTCTGCTAGGTTTGTCAGTAACCTATTTGATCTTCCACTTGGTGCAGAGTTTGTCTCCCAGTTGATGTCAGGGTAGTTAAAGCCCCCCATTACTATTGTGATGTGCTTCTTACATACTTTAGTTAGCTGACTAGCAAAAAGTTCATCTATTTCCTCTGTTTGGCTGGGTGACCTGTAGTATACACCTATGGTGATGTCATTCCCCCCCCTTTTTATATTGATCCAAATGCATTCAAGACAGTTGTTATCATTGTTGTGCTCTATTTCTGTAGAGATGTAGTTATTTCTTATATAAAGAGCAACTCCACCTCCTCTTTTATTTGGTCTGTTTCTTTTAAATAATTTAAATCCCTCTAGCTGTGTGTTCCATGTGTGGGTTTCATCCCACCATGTTTCCGTAATGGCAACAATATCATATCTGCCCTCATTAACCTGAATTTTTAGTTCACCCTGTTTGCTGTTCATACTCTGTGCATGGTGTATAGACATTTGAGTCCTTTATGACCGGCCCTGTGTTTGCTTTCTACATAACCTGTGTGGTGCCTGAGTTCCCCTATTGTCTTACCACCTAATTGGTTAGTGCACTTTGTGTGGCACTCACTATTAGAGGCTTGCTTTTGCTTGACAGCAAGGTTGGTATTCTTACATGCACTGATAGCCCTATAATTTTTAGATTTCCGGGGACAGGGTTGTTCTGTATCAATTAACTCACTGTCCCCGCTGCTTAGTTTAAATTTTCCTCCAGAAAATTTCCTACATACCTTAGTTGAGTTCTTATACCCTTTCATGGTTTCCAAAATTGTCATTTCTGATTGGTGAGTTTAAATTTGTCTTTTCTGATTTTTTGGTCAATGTCTGTCTAAAAGGTGTTAATTTTGTTCCAGGGGGAATCCAGTGTTAAATTATTTTATTGGAGTGAGGAGGGGGTGTCTTGCCTGCTGGGTTCCTGCCCCAAGTTCTTGAAAATCATTCTGCAATGTGTTGTAAATGAGTTTGTGTTCTAAATGGGTTTTATCTATCTATCCCTTTTCCTGAAAATCGTGTCTATCTACAAGAGCCTTTTGTAGTTCAAGTCTGCTTGTTTCGGGAAATAATTTCTTAAGTTACTTTTCTTACCCTATCACTAATTGGTGAAGCTACAGTGAAACTTTTCTGAAACAAATAAGCATTTTCCAATCTCTAAAATAATGTGGTCTATTTTGGAATAAATGTTAAAGGCAGATTCTCCTGCCCCTGGCAAGTTGCACATATTAAAATATCAGGCTTTTAAAATTATTTGGAGTTTTCAGCATTCTCAAGCTGCCTAGCATTTTTTCCTTCCTCTCAAGTTGCAAGTTCTTGTCCTTAATATGTTGCAAATGTTCAAGTTCAAAAGTGAAACATGTCATTTTGTTGTTCTCTTACCAGAATCCAGTTTTTTCCTGTCCTCAAATCTGTGATTGTCCCCATTTGTCTATCTGTTTCTCTAATAACTGCAGTATTAATGCCTTTTCAAACTGCCTGCAAGCTACCCCCCTTCCAATTTCTTTCTTGACCTTTGTTCTCCATACCGTTTGCCTGCCTCTCCTGGGAGAGTCCAACCAGAAAGTGGGGAAGACCTTGTTCTTGTATCTTTCAGCCCTGCAATCCTCCCCCAAACCTTTGGAAGCAGAACACACAGACCTAGATGCTGCCTCCATTAATCTGAGCCATGGAATTGGGTTTTGAATCCAGCCATCCACTAAAAAGCCACCATGCAATCTGAGTGGAACATCTTCCCAAGTCCTACCATTCCCCAGATGCCTGTGAGAGCTGCAGAAGGAAGGAGTCCTGGAGCCACTGGTGCCATGTGAAGCCTCAGAAGAGAAAATTAGACTGTGGGGGGAGGGTGGAAACTCACTGTAAACTTTTCTTTCTTGCCCCATTTGTATTGTAACAAGCCAGTTGAATGTATTAATGGAGAGATGGCATTTGGGAATAGTTGGCAGAACAAATACTGAACACCTTGGACTTCTATCTGGTGGGAGGGAAAATTTATCCAGAATGTTTGTATTGCCTGTTTGTATTAGTAGTTGCGCGCGCACACACACACACACACACACACACACACACACACACACCATTCACACCATTCAGAGTCTATCCCCTCCACCTACCTTTAGTAAAGTTCCCCAGGCTGATTTTTTTTTTGCTCTATTGCACCAAAACTTTGCAAGCACAACTTCCTGAAAATTCCAAGAGGAGGGAACTAGCCCCCCTCAGGTGATTTGCAATTCTTATGCCCTGACTAAGGAAGCAACAGGAAAGCGATCCCAAACCTCAGCCCTGAATATCTTGCACTGTTAGGCTCAGATTGGGATTCCTAGAGCTCATTATGTGCAATTTAAAGAAAAATTTAATAGTCTGGCATATTGGCTAACCTCAGTTGGACATTACAAACCTGGATGCACTGAACTAAGAGCTAAGGCAGGAAACAACCCTTGAAAATAGGCAGCCAGTGGTCATGTACTAAGGAAAACGATGGCTGTGAAGAATTTTGGGAGGTATGCAAACCTGACTGGAAGCTAAAGGTGACATCCAACATTTGAAAATGATTGGCACAGAATATTGGACACTATAAATTTCTTTTCCACCTAACAAAATTTTTGCCCTGATTTTTAGAACTTTATGGGTGCAAGCTCCCCTTTTGGGAGCCACTAAAGGGATCTTTTTCTGCTGCCTCCATTGATGTCTTATTTTTTTGGGCTTAACAGTTTAAAAGCTTGCCTACAAGTCTCCCTGACCAGATCAATTTTAATGTTGTGCCAATAAGTGTGACATTCTCACACTTAAGGCACAAAGTGGGGATTGAAGGAAGTTAGCCCAGAGAAGGAAATATTAAAAGGGCAGAAAAATATATTTTTCCTCAAAAAGATTTTTTTAAAACAAAACCTGACCCCAAATCTATCTCTCTGCCCCAAGCAAGAGCTAGCCCCATACGAATGCAGATGTAGAACCATCAGAAAGCTGAAGCCAGGGCACTTAAGACGACAAAGAGAAGATCTGCATGCCCCACCCAAACTCTAGGAGTCATTAACCCCATCATCTGGGAAGCAGGATATGATAATAAGGTTAAACCACAGATATCAAGGCCTAGAAAAACACTCAGAAATAGCCTCAAGGTTCATGCCACAGGAACAGGAAACTATTCCAAAAGGCTAGAGGGGGTATAAAAACCTACTTCCCATGTGCTCAAGTCCTCTTTCCTCTCTGCTCCTTGCAAGGACCATCTTTCTGCTTCTTCAATAAACTGTAACCTTCTTCCCAAAGCAGTCGCCATTTTGCTTATTTATCCCGGCTTGGATGAACCAGGATGAAGAATTACTTCTAACAGTTAGGAATAATAGGAGCTAATAATGAGAAAGATTGCAGATATTTAACACTGCACGTACTAATGGCAGCAAGAATTGTATTTGCCCAGCATTGGAAAAATGAAAATTTACCAGCTGAAGAAGTACTAATTAAGAAAATTCTAGAGTGTGCAGAAATGGATAGATTGACTTTAAAGATAAAAGAGAAAGAAGACTCAGTGTACTTTAGAACATGGGATCATTTCTATCAATGGTTGGAAAACGAGTTAGAGAGAAAGGAATGTGATATGTAATTTTGAATATATATTAGCAAGAAGAAGGCTATTGAGTGATTAATTAACATTTTGTTTATGATAATTAACTATTATCTATTATTGTTTGTTAAACTCATGAACCCAGACATTATACTGTTTGCTAAATATTGAGAATGTTATTTGGAAAAACCCCAACCCCAACCCTAACCCTAATCCTAACCCTAACCCAAATTCCAACCCCAACCCCAACCCCACCTTATTCCTAACCCTATAAAAACTAATAAAATTTATACAAAAAAATCCTGGAGCACTGGGGAAGTACCTGAGGATTGGAAAAGGGCTGATATAGTTCCCATCTTCAAGAAAGGGAAAAAAACAGACCCAGGAAACTACAGACCAACCAGTCTAACATCAATACCTGGGAAGATCCTGGAAAAGATAATAAAAAAACAGATCTGCGAACAACTAGAAGCAAACAAAGTTATAACTGGTAGCCAGCATGGGTTTGTTCAAAACTGTAAGGACCCACTTCAATCCACATCTTAAGAAAGCAGAACTCTTGGAAACTGTCTCTTCCAACAGGAACTTTTATTAAAAGAAACTGATACTGGGCATGATAGACAGGATCTGAGGGATTCCCTTACAATTCGATGTTTTAAAATGTCCCTAAGCAGCCCCCACACCCCGCAGTTCTTTTGGGCAATTCAAACCAGCAGATTTCTAGGTGTCAACTCCAGGAGAGATAACATCAGTCTGGCTCTGTTGGCACGATCATTCAACTCCTCACACAGATCCCAGATGCTGCATCTTTCCTTCCCCCTTTCTCTCACTGGCCAGTAAAGGAGGAGAAGTTCAGAGGAACATAGGATGAAAGGCAAATGGCTACATTGTTATGGTTAGCAGATCTGAAGCAAATCAACAAAAGGTTACTTTGTAGTGAATAGAGGAAGTGAAAGTAATAAAAAAAACCATGCATACCCCCCTCTCCCTTAGTAGTATGACAGAATCCAGGAGAGAGTAAGAATTGGTTTTATATCAGAGAAGATAGATAGAAATGAAATAAAACTGGATTCTAACAAAAACAGATCATCCAAACCAATCTTACTTCATTCTTTGATAAAGTGACCAAATTAGTAAACCAGAAAAACGCTGTGGACATGGTATACTTAGACTTCAGTAAAGCATTTGACAAAGTAGACCACAATCTACTGCTTGGTAAGCTAGAAAAAGGTATAATAGACAACATCACCAATAGATGGATTTGTATCTGGCTGACAAACTGTACTCAATGAGTAGTCCTCATTGAGGACATCCACATGGAGAGTTGTAAGCAGTGGGATACCACAAGGCTCCATCTTAGGCTCAGTACTCTTCAATATCTTCATCAATGACTTAGATCAGTGGTTCTCAACCTTTCTAATGCCGCGACCCCTTAATACAGTTCCTCATGTTGTGGTGACCCCCAACCATAAAATTATTTTCGTTGCTACTTCATAACTGTAATTTTGCTACTGTTTGGAATCATAATGTAAATATCTGATATGCAGGGTGTATTTTCATTGTTACGAATTGAACATAGTTAAAGCATAGTGTTGAATTACAAAAACAATATAGCAATGCTCACTGGAGAAACTTACTCTTCCTTGCTCAAAAATGTTGGGAGGGACTGAAGAGGAAGGAAGGAAGGAAGGAAGGAAGGAAGGAAGGAAGGAAGGAAGATTGAAGGGGAAAGGAAGGAGATGGAGAAGGGAGAGGTTTGAAGGGGAAAGGAAGGAAGGAAAGAAAGAGATTGAAGTGGAAGGGATGGAGATGGAAGGAAGGAAGGAAGGAAGGAAGATTGAAGGGGAAAGGAAGGAGATGGAGAAGGAAGGAGATTGAAGGGGAAAGGAAGGAAGGAAGGAAGGAAGGAAGATTGAAGGGGGAAGGAAGGAAGGAAGATTGAAGGGGGAAGGAAGGAAGGAAGGAAGATTGAAGGGGAAATAAAGGAGATGGAAAAGGAAGGAGATTGAAGGGGAAAGGAAGGGAGGGAGGGAGGAAGGGAGGGAGGAAGGGAGGAAGGAGAGGGAGATTGAAGGGGAAGGGATGGAGTTGGAGATGGAAGGAAGGAAGACTGAAGGGGAAAGGAAGAAGATGGAGAAGGAAGGAAATTGAAGGGGGAAGGAAGGAAGGAAGGAAGGAGAGAGATTGAAGGGGAAGGGATGGAGATGGAAGGAAGGAAGATTGAAGGGGAAAGGAAGGAAATGGAGAAGGAAGGAGATTGAAGGGGGAAGGAAAGAAGGAAGGAAGGAAGGAGAGGGAGATTGAAGGGGAAGGGATGGAGATGGAAGGAAGGAAGATTGAAGGGGAAAGGAAGGAGATTGAGAAGGAAGGAGATTGAAGGGGGAAGGAAGGGAGGGAGGGAGGAAGGGAGGGAGGGAGGAAGGAAGGAAGGAGAGGGAGATTGAAGGGGAAGGGATGGAGTTGGAGATGGAAGGAAGGACGACTGAAGGGGAAAGGAAGAAGATGGAGAAGGAAGGAAATTGAAGGGGGAAGGAAGGAAGGAAGGAAGGAGGGAGATTGAAGGGGAAGGGATGGAGATGGAAGGAAGGAAGATTGAAGGGGAAAGGAAGGAAATGGAGAAGGAAGGAGATTGAAGGGGGAAGGAAAGAAGGAAGGAAGGAAGGAAGGAAGGAAGGAAGGAAGGAGAGGGAGATTGAAGGGGAAGGGATGGAGATGGAAGGAAGGAAGATTGAAGGGGAAAGGAAGGAGATGGAGAAGGAAGGAGATTGAAGGGGGAAGGAAAGAAGGAAGGAAGGAAGGAAGGAGAGAGAGATTGAAAGAGAAGGGATGGAGATGGAAGGAAGGAAGGAAGATTGAAGGGGAAATAAAGGAGATGGAGAAGGAAGGAGATTGAAGGGGAAAGGAAGGAAGGAAGGAAAGAAGGAAGGAAAGATTGAAGGGGAAGGAAGGAAGGAAGGAAGGAAGGAAGGAAGGAAGGAAGGAAGGAAGGATTTTTGGAGTCATGCTTTCCCAAATGCTGATGAACTGGAACTCCCAGCATTCCCCAATCTTCCACAGTGCTTTTTAGGGCTGCTGGGGATGGTAGTCTGGAGCCCCCCGTCCTCATACTGGCACCTCTTGCCTTCTCCCAGCTGTCCCCCCAGGATGTGCCCGCCCCACCAGCCTCCTGAGCGCCATTGCAGTGGCAGGATCATGGGAGTCCCTTTCCACACTGCGCAACCCTTCACCGCCAAACCCTTCCCCGACTCGTCACACGCGAGAGGGACGCGACCAGAGAACCAGCTCCTGCTCGGAAGGTGCCGCTTCTCCCCTCCCGGCCCATCCGGCTGGCCTCTGACACACATGCGGACATTGCCCTCTTCTCTGCCACCTGGCCACTTCTGAGGCCCGGAGCCCAGCAAGCCGGGAAGGAGCCGCTCCTGCCCGCCAGCCCCAGGGCCACGCAGGGCACCAGAGGGCCAAGGTGGCCTCCGACGATGAGGGAGGTGGACCGGGTGGCGCAGGGGGAAGCTCTGGCACGGAGGGCGGCTGGGGCGGAGTGCAGCTGGGCAACCAGGAGGCGTGGGGACCGGCTCGGCGCTGCAGCTCAACTCAGCCAGCAGCAGTGGCAGCAGCGGAGCAGCCCAGCGGCAGCGCCAGCAGCAGCCCAGACCTGGCTCAGCTTGGACTGGCTGCCCCCACCCCATACCCCCGCCTGCAGCTGCCTCACCTGCCCCGCCGCTCACCCTGCACAGCCCCTCCGTGTAGAGTGGGCCCCGCAGCTCCCACAGCACCAGCTGCACACCACACTGATGGCGCAGAGCTTGCGGTTGTTGAGCCAGACGCCAGTGCAGGGCAGCAGGAGGGCACGGGCTGCGGGCAGGCCGAGGCGGCGGCAAGCATTGTGGGCCAGGCACTCCAGGGCAGCCATGTAGGCACACAGGGTGAGGCACCGGTGCTGCATGTCCAGCACCGGCTAAGCCACCAGCTGGCCCGGCCCAATTAAGGTCAGCCACCCACCACGTGCCACACACACCACCTTCGCACCCAGCACCCACCACTGCACCGCCAGCACCACCTCCGCCACCACCTTTCCTGTGCAGCCCTGCTTGTCGAGCGGGCCCCACAGCTTCCACAGTAGCCACCGCAATGCACACCAATGGCGCGTGAGATGAGCACGAGGCAGGCAAGCACATGTTTTCCGTGCTTCAGTGCCAGGCTCTCCATGCTGCAGCACGACCCTGGAGAGCCTGGCTGACACGGGTGAGCACGAGGCAGGAGTGCACATGGACTCCACTTTTTCAGCAGGGCAGAATTAAGTGCTGCTACCCACCTCCCATCCCTGGTCCTCTTTTACTTACAAGTAGGAGATGGCATAGTTGCTCAGCAGGGAGAGGTGAAAAGTTCCTGCAAACTTGCCTTTGCTGCAGACAACTTGCATGTGCAACGTTTGCGGGCTGGGTCTTTTGGTGCGCTTAGCAGTGCAAAAACAGCCGTTAACGACGAGGTCTGGACAATTCCTATTGGCTTTCGAAAGCCAATAGAATAGAGGGTGTAGCACAGCTCATGGAAAAGTTGAAAAAAAAACCATCAAAAAAGGGTGCCAGAATGCGGTTTTGAGCATTCTATGAGAAAAAAAGTCCTGGTCTTAGGCGACCCCTGTGAAACGGTCGTTCGACCCCCAAAGGGGTCGAGACCCACAGGTTGAAAACTGCTGACTTAGATGAAGGAATAGAAGGGGAACTCATCAAATTTGCAGAAGACACTAAACTGGCAGGAATAGCCAATACCCCAGAAGATAAGCTCAAGATTCAAAAAGATCTTGACAAACTTGAACAATGAGTTGTAATGTGGAGAAAAGCAAAGTTTTACATTTAGGCAGGAAAAATCAAAGATAGAAGTACAGATTAGGCGAGACCTGGCTCAAAAAGAGTAACTGTGAGGGGGACCTTGGAGTCCTAGTGGACGATCACTTGACTATGAGCCAGGAGTGTGCAGCAGCAGCCAAAAATACTAATACAATCCTGGGTTGTATAAACAGAGGCATGGAATCAAGATCGTGCAAAGTATTAGTACCGCTTTAGAAAACCCTAGTGAGACCACACCTGGAATACTGCAACCAATTTTGGTCACCATACTACAAAAAAGATGTTGAGACATTGGAAAGAGTTCAGAGAAGAGCAACTAAGATAATCCAAGGCCTGGAGACTAAAACCTATGAAGACTAAAACCTATCAGAGATTTTGGTAGTGGTTCTGGCTGTACTTCTTCCCCTGGAGGGATTCCAAGCACACCAGTTTCTTTACATCATAGCAGATATTGTTCCAATATGGCATTAATTCATTCAGTTCCACTATATGATTCTGGGTGGTACACTGATGTGGGACAAATGGCCGAAGCTGTCTGCTCATGCCTGCTTCATGCTGTCCCCCTCCACAGCTAACCCACCATGGGCATCCATTCCCATCTACCCATCCCCTGGCACTCCTCCCCCACCACTGGTTCCCCCGATCTCTCCTCCCCCACCCCGTTGCCCCAGGCAATTGTGTGCAGGACAAATTGTCATGGCTGATTTACCATGCAGGACAATTAGCTGTGAGTCCTAGCAGCCAATCCATGCATCAAGAGGTAGACTTCTGGCTTCTCATTGGATGTGGTATGCAGAGAGGATGTCAGGTTGGGCAGGCAGCAGCCTCGGGAAAGGGCCACCTACCCTTGCTGTTGCTGCTTCTCCAGACTCCAGCGCTATAGAATCTGGGTTGCCTCTGGGGGAAGGTTGAGTGAGAAGAGCATCAAAGCCTACCAGCAGTGTCCCAGTATTGTGCAGAGGCTCTTGCAGGAATGTGTGCTCCCGCCTAGCGACCCCAAATGGCCCTCACTGTGAGACAAGGCAGTGCTTAGTTCTACTGCCCCTCCTTTGGGTATAGGGGCATTCTTGCTGCTGCCTTGGGCTGCTCTGCTGCATGACAGATGCTTCTGCAAAGAGGCATTGTAAGTAAAGAAAGAAACAGTTTAAACAGTGAAGACACAGACAATGAAAACAAGATCTCTGGTACAACTCTTTCCCCCCTTCCTCCTCTTTCTCTCACACACATATACACATACATACACACTCATGCCAAAGAACACACTGGGGTGAGTTTTGTAAGAACACTCCCCAATAGTGATGAGCCCCTTTTCACTCATCTTTCACACCACTAAAGAGGTCAAGAAGCTGAAAGGGAAGGGAAACTCTTAATTGCACTCTGAGTCTCAGCTCATTGTTCACTTCTTTTAGCCACCTACCCCACAGGACACAACCCTTAAAGGTGGATAACTCATGCTTCCTTTTCCAGCCTGTGCACGTTTGTGTGTGCGTATGTATGTGTGCCTATGTGTGTGCATTTTGTTAATGGGAAAGCCTTTCCATGCAGCTCTTCCCAGCCACTCTTTCTTGCCTCACAGCTCACCCAACTATGAGCTTAGTTAATGTAGTCTGCTGTACACCACTACTCTCGGGTTCCAGCATTCTGGACCAAATCCACCTTTATGCTTGTGTGCAACGCACACTTTACTCATGTGCAAGGTGTTCTGTTCTGAGTGTTGATAAGGCATTGAGACGAGACAGGAGTAACAACAGTTGCTTCTTTATTCAATCTTCAACAGAACAACACAAAATGGCACGGATTCCTTTTATACCCCCTTACAGGGAGCAGCATCAACCAATCAATGCAACATATCTTTCCCGCCTTGTGCATGTGCAATAGGCTGGAGACAGCCTGTCTGGCCCAGGCAGCCACATGGTCTGCCAGGTTCTCTCTGCAGCTTCCTGCACCTGCTGTGTCAATCACAGCCCAGGACATAACACCCCTCCCCTCTTATTTCAAAACACATAGCCTTACTATTTTACATTACTACAAATCTAACACCTTTTCAATTCTTTTGAGCATGTTCTTATTTCTAAGGAACACTTAAGCCTGCCCACCTACTAACAGGAACTTCACATAGTCCTGCAAATACTTTGGTGGGCCTCTGGCCTGCTCTGATCTTCTTGGAGCGGTTGCAAGTGCCTGGTCTACAAGCTCGCCTGCCAGGCTCAGCAGACCGGTTCTTTGATGCCCACTAGGTACAGGTGAACCCACATCATGCTGACTGGCCGGGTCCTGTAAACCCAGACCAGAGTTCCTTGGTGGAGTGGAATTCCCCAGATCCATGACAGACCCCTCTTGGGAGCACTGTCCCATAGACACAAGGCCAGCAGATGGTGTGGCATGAAGAGCCGGTTGCGTGCAATGTCCCATGGACCCAGTGCCAGAGTCAGGAGCCGCCTCATTGGCAAAACCCCTATATGCAGAGTGCAGACCCCTGCTTCTGCAGGAAGACTGAGATCCACAATCGTGATCGTGGTCCTCCCCCCCCAAGAGCAGAGTCCGGAGCAGAAGGGTGACTGGCTAGCCTCCAGCGCAGCTGGTCAATGTGCCGACGCAACACACGACCATCTTCCAGGGCCACTTTGTATGACAGCTGCCCAGTGACTTTGCAGACAACTGCTGTCACCCAGAGATATCCAGGTCCATAGTTCCTCGCCCAAACCAGATCGCCCACCTGTAGTCTCCTAGGTGCCCACGGCTGTGACATCTGTGAAGCCGCCCGGTCTGGGTGCAATCTGTTCAGTTAGGTAATGAGACGGAGACCTCAGCAAAGTTCAGCTGGGCTTTTCCCAGTAGCTGTGCAAGGTGTGGTGCAATGGCAAAGAAGAAAGTCAGCTAACCTGTGATGCCAGCTCCTGTGAGTGAGTCTCTTCAAGGCGTCTTTGGTTGTGAGCACCATGCGCTCAGCTTGGCCATTGGAAGCTGGATGAAAGGGTGCCAAAGTAGCAGGGCGGATCATTTTGGCCTGTAGGAAAGCCTGAAACTCAGAAGAAGTGAATTGAAGGCTGTTGTCGGATACAAGAACATCTGGGAGCCCATGGGAGGTGAAGATTCCCCTCAACACCTGGATGGTCCTGGCAGTCATCGTAGTGGACACTGGAATGACCTGTAGCCATTTAGAATGACTGTCCACAACAATGAGAAAGAATTGCCCTTGAAAGGGGCCAGCATAGTCAATATGAACCCTCGACCAAGGAGCATGTGTTTCCTCCCACCTGTGTACAGGAGTCTGTGGCATTTCAGGCCTAGACTGTTGGCAAATGTGGGACCCCTGGACCTGGGTCTCAATCTCCTTATCAAGCCCAGGCCACCAGAGATAGCTGCGTGCAAGAGCCTTCATCCGGACTATGCCCGGATGTCCCTCATGCAGAGATTGCAAGACTCTAGTCCTCAATGAGGTTGGGATCACTACCCTGCTACCCCACAGGACACAACCCTTAAAGGTGGATAACTCATGCTTCCTTTTCCAGAAACTCTGGAAATTGGTACCAGGACACATGTCAGGCCATCCTGATAGCACCCATGTCAACACGCGTGTTAATGTATGATCATTTGCTGTTTCTGCAGCCACACCCCTTGCATTGAGGGGTGATTCAAGCAACTCCTGAATAGCTAGTATGTGGTTAGCTGGAGCAGGAACTGATTCAACAAGCTGTAGAGGCAATCTGCATGGCCCATTTCTTTGCCTGGTTTGTGAACCAGTGAGTAATCATATGCAGACAGGAAAATTGACCACCTCAACATTCTAGGAAAAATTATGTGTGGGATTTGCTTGTTTGTTGTAAACAACCCCAGCAGTGGCTTATAGTCTGTAAAGACCGTGAAGTGGCGACCATACAAAAAGTCATGGAACGTTTTTATGCCAGCCACTATGGCCAAGGCTTTTCTGTCTATCTGTGCATAATTACGCTCAGCAGATGGCAGAGTCCCATCAGCCTTGATGCATTGCAGGGTATACACACAGGCAGTTGCTCATTGAAATGAGCGAGAACAGCATTTGAAGACAACAATGCCTTGACCTCTGCAAAACTCCTTTCGTGGACTTGTGTCCACTTCCATGGAGCCTGTTTGTCCAAGAGCCGGTGTAACGGCTCTGCCACTGCAGCCTTGTGAGGATGGAATGAATGATAGAAATTTAGAAGCCCAAGGAAGGCTTGAAGCTCACTCTTTGACTTGGGGCTTGGGGCCTGCTGAATCGCTTTGAGCTTAGATTCAGCAGGATGGATGCCTTCAGCATCTATGCAAAACCCCAGGAATTCAATGGAAGTGACTTCAATTTTGAATTTGTCTTGCTTCAGCTTCAGCCCTGCTTCACAGAACCGTAGCAAAACGGACCGAAGCCTCTCTGCCAAGTTTTTGGGTGATTCCCTGTGATGAGAACATCATCGAAATATGGGCAAACTCCCGGAATATTACGGAGCGTTCGCTCTATAATGCTTTGGAAAATGCCAGGAGCTACGTTAACCCCGAACTGCAGTCTTCTGACTTTGAAAGCTCCCCGGTGTATTACGATTGTCTGGGCCTCAGCCATTGCCTCATCAACTGGTAGCTGTTGATAGGCCTGAGCCAAATCAAATTTGGCAAAAACTTGGCCTCCCTTAAGCGAGGCCAAAATGTGGCTCACCACAGGCAATGAATAAGAGTGCTGCTGTAATGCTTTGTTTAACGTGCATTTATAGTCAGCACAAATGCGGACTTCCCCATTGGCCTTCAGTAGCATAACTATGGGTGTTTTCCATGGACCTCTATCCACAGGTTCCAAAATACCTTGCTGAAGCAGTTTTTCCAGCTCAGCATTAATCTTTTGCTTCAGCGCAAAAGGCACCCAATGAGGCTTAATTCTAATCGGGGCAATGGATGGGTCCAACCGCAAGGCAATTGGAGACCCCTTGTATGACCCTAGTTCTGGGCTAAACACATCAGCAAACTCCTTGCAAACTTCCAGAAGACCTGCCGTTTGCAAGCTGTCTAACCCAGTCACTTGAATCCCAAGTGCCTCGAACCAATCGAGTTCAATTAGACTCATGCAGTCACCCTCTACCACAACAACATCCAGGAATTCTTCAAAATTCCTATGCTGCACCTTGAGCGTGACCTCCCCTTTCACCCTGACTCAGGAATTCTGAAAATCTGTTGAAACCAGATTCGATGGCCTGAGTTTAACTCACTGGCCGCTTCTACAGCAGATTTGCTTAAGGGTGTCCTGGGATATGATTGACTGAGCTGAACCTGTGTCCAGCTCCATCATTAAGGGGACCCCCTGCAATTTGACATCAATGAGCAGTTTTTTCGTCAATGGTCGGTGGGCCCCTGGTTCTCAGAACTCTTCTACAGGACATGCAGAAACCCACCCTGTTCTGGCTGGGACCCTGATACCATTCCGAGGCAATTCTTCCAAAGGATGGTCTTTCTTGTGACCCAAACAGACGGCGGCTATGTGGCCTTGCTGACCACATGCCTGGCAAATAGAAGAGTGGAATCGGCAATCAGAGTGCTTATGAAGACAAGCATTTGAGACTGGCACATCACTCTCATCTTCCCAAGAGTATTCTTGTGGACTGTCAATTCCAATCAACCAGATGCTGGAGGCATCCCAGTGAAGACAAGCATCCAGGATACAGGGCATGTCATATTTAGGTTCCCTGTGAATGTCAAAGGTGGAGGTGCCATAGACTGATGTGGACCAGTGGGTGCTGCAAGAACTAAAAGAGACCAATAAAACATAGGATATACACAGATGCGGGAAGTAATGTAATCCAAATGGTTGTCAGGTTGATCACAGCCCCAAGAAATGAGGGTCCAATTTTTACAAAGGGAAATGTTTAGTGGATAGCCACACTAAAGCTTCAATGACTAAAGAAGGACCTGCTTGATGGTGTTGATCTGCAAAATGTTTGTAGTCCTCTTTACCTTTCTCCATTTGGGCTTGGGACATCTGCTGGCTTTCTTGCAGTTCCTAAATGAATGGATGAACCATGGGAACTAGGAAATCTGGAGAAGACAGTGAGAAGAATTGAAGGTGGTATTCATAATTGGCCAAAAACAGTGACAACTGGGTGGATATGTGCTATACATTGTTATACTCAAATTCTGCTAAGGCCAAGAAGTCTTTCTTGTTGCACTGCTTGAAATTAACATATCAATGAAGATGCCAGGCACAAGAAACCAGAATGATACTGTGAGCTGTTAAGTGTTGCTTCTTTATTTTTGCTAGCCTATTTACAAGAATCTCACCAGACTGACTGCATTCTCTTGGGATCAGACAGATAAAGGCATCAGAGAATTGTTCCAATATGGCATTAATTCATTCAGTTCCACTATATGATTCTGGGTGGTACACTGATGTGGGACAAATGGCCGAAGCTGTCTGCTCATGCCTGCTTCATGCTGTCCCCCTCCACAGCTAACCCACCATGGGCATCTATTCCCATCTACCCATCCCCTGGCACTCCTCCCCCACCACTGGTTCCCCCGATCTCTCCTCCCCCACCCCGTTGCCCCAGGCAATTGTGTGCAGGACAAATTGTCATGGCTGATTTACCATGCAGGACAATTAGCTGTGAGTCCTAGCAGCCAATCCATGCATCAAGAGGTAGACTTCTGGCTTCTCATTGGATGTGGTATGCAGAGAGGATGTCAGGTTGGGCAGGCAGCAGCCTCGGGAAAGGGCCACCTACCCTTGCTGTTGCTGCTTCTCCAGACTCCAGCGCTATAGAATCTGGGTTGCCTCTGGGGGAAGGTTGAGTGAGAAGAGCATCAAAGCCTACCAGCAGTGTCCCAGTATTGTGCAGAGGCTCTTGCAGGAATGTGTGCTCCCGCCTAGCGACCCCAAATGGCCCTCACTGTGAGACAAGGCAGTGATTAGTTCTACTGCCCCTCCTTTGGGCATAGGGGCATTCTTGCTGCTGCCTTGGCCTGCTCTGCTGCATGGCTTATTTTGGGGGTAGGGCCCACCCACAAAACCAGGCTAGGGCTTATTTTGGGGGCGGGTCTTATTTTTGGGGAAACCCGGTAGAAGGCAAAATCATGACACTGTGTCTCACTTACTTTGGCCATGTCATACGGGGGAATTGAAGAAAGCAATCCAGAGTTAGTGGTAAAATTTTAATGTAAATTTTAATTACCAATGTTTTAATATTGTTTAATTTTATTTTTTATTGAATTTATAGATGACGTGGGGGGGATTGATTGTGGAGTGAATCGGGTTGAATGGATGGGTGGTTGTGGACCTCTGATAAATGGAAGGGCCGACCTGTCGGCATTTACGGAAGCTAGAGAAGTGGAGGAACCTTGCTCTGAGGGAGCAGAGGGCCAGTTTATACCGGTCTTATGGGGAAAAGGCAGATATGACAGGAGGCCTGGGGTAGGCCGCTCTCGGAGAACAAGGCCTCGCTCCCTGAAAGCGATCTCTTGTTCTGGCCCCTTGAACCTCTCCCGGGGTGCTGGTAATGAGTGAAATCCAGACCCTGGACTCAGGCTGCTGCTGCTCAATGCCAGATCGGTGGTAAATAAAGCTCTCCTCATCCGGGATTTAATTCTGGAGGAGGAGGCCGACCTGGCATGTGTGACTGAGACCTGGCTGACCCCAGAGGGAGGAGTTCCCCTCTCTGAGATGTGCCCAGCTGGGTTTCAGGTATGGCATCAGCCGCGACCCCAGGGAAGGGGGGAGGAGTGGTGATTATAGCTAAGGAGACACTCAGGCTGCGCAGACTCGCTGCTACTGAGATTTCAGGTTGTGAGTCCCTCCTTATGAGGTTGGACCTAGGTGTACAGGTGGGTCTGTTGCTTACGTACCTGCCTCCCAGCTGCGTTTCTACAGCCCTGCCCACGCTACTCGAGGAGGTAGCCGGGTTGGCGGTTAAGTTCCCCAGACTTATTGTCTTGGGGGACTTCAACGTGCCGTCACTCGGTGAGTCCTCTTGGCTGGCGTGGGAGTTCATGGCCTCAGTGGCAACCATGGACCTGACACAAGTAATTGAAGGCCCAACCCATGAGGGGGGACACACACCTGACCTGGTTTTCCTCTCGGAGCAGTTGAGTTATGATCTGAAGCTAAGGGGCTTAGAAGTGTTGCTCATGTCATGGACAGACAATTTTCTGCTACAGCTTGAGTTTACGACGCCAATCCTCTCTCACAGGGAACCGGAACTGATTAAATGGTTCCGCCCCAGACGCCTGATGGACCCTATCGGTTTTCAAAGGGTGCTTGGGGAACTGCCGGATTCGCTCATACACAGTTCGGCAGAGTCCCTAGTGACGGCCTGGAATATGGCCACTACGGGGGACCTAGACCGGATTGCGCCGTTGCGACCTCTCTGTGGTAGCAGACCCAGGAGATCTCCTTGGTTTACCAAGGAACTCAGTGGGATGAAGCACCAGAAGAGACGTTTAGAGAAGCAATGGAGGGAAAGCAGATCCGAATCTGATCGAACCAAATTGGGAGCTTAGATTAAGACCTATTTGGAAGTGATCACTGTGGCAAGATCTCAGTATCTTTCCGCATTGATCGCGTCTGCGGAATCTCATCCAGCTGCCCTGTTTAGGGTGACTCGCTCTCTCCTGGATATGGGGAGGAGGGAGGAACCTTTGCAGGGCAATGCCGAAGAATTTAACACCTTTTTCGCAGACAAGGTCACTCAGATCCGGACTGACTTGGACTCCAATTGGAATGCAGTGTCAGCTGACAATGAGTCAGTCGAGATGACAGAGGCCCGTCTTAGTCCTGTTGTATGGGCTGAGTTCGACCTGGTAACTCCTGATGATGTGGACAAGGCCATTGGAGCTGTGAGTTCTGCCACTTGTTTACTGGACCCGTGCCCCTCCTGGCTGGTTTCGGCTAGCAGGGAGGCGACACAGAGCTGGGTCCAGGCTGTTACGCTTCATTGAGGGAAGGGTCCTTTCCAGCTCCCTTAAAGGAGGCACTTGTGCGCCCCCTCCTCAAGAAGCCTTCCCTGGACCTGGCCGTTTTAAATAATTATCGTCCAGTCTCCAACCTTCCCTTTTTGGGGAAGGTTGTTGAGAAGGTGGTGGCACTCCAACTCCAACGGTCCTTGAATGAAACTGATTATCTGGGCCCTCAGCAGTCTGGGTTCAGGTCTGGTTACAGCACGGAAACTGCTTTGGTTGCACTGATCGATGATCTCTGGCGGGCCCGGGATAGAGGTTATTCCACTATCCTGGTGCTTCTTGACCTCTCAGCGGCATTCGATACCATCGACCATGGTATCCTTCTGCGCCAGTTGGAGGGGCTTGGAGTGCGGGGCACCATTCTACGGTGGTTCACCTCCTACCTCTCTGGCCGGTCGCAGTCGGTTTTTGCAGGAGGTCAGAGATCGGCTCCGAGGTCTCTTACATGTGGAGTCCCTCAGCGGTCCGTTCTCTCACCCCTGCTTTTTAACATCTACATGAAGCCATTGGGTGAGATCATCCGTCGACACGGGGTAAGTTATCGTCAATATGCTGATGATACCCAGCTTTATATCTCTACCCCGTGTCACTACAGCGAAACAGTGGAAGTGATGAACTGGTGCCTGGAGGCTGTTGAGGTCTGGATGGGTGCCAACAGGCTCAGACTCAATCCTGACAAGACGGAGTGGCTATGGGTGCTGCCTCCCAAGGACAATTCTAACTGTCCGTCCAGTACCCTGGGGGGAGAAGTTTTGTCCCCCTCGGAGAGGGTTCGCAACTTGGGTGTTCTCCTCGATCCACAGCTAAGTTTGGGACATCATCTTTCGGCTGTGGCGAGGGGAGCATTCGCCCAGGTTCGCCTGGTGCGCCAGTTGTGGCCCTATTTGGACCGGGAGTCACTCCTCACAGTCACCCATGCCCTTGTCACCTTGAGATTCGACTACTGTAATGCTCTCTACATGGGGCAGCCATTGAAGAATGTCTGGAGACTGCAAGTAGTCCAGAATGCGGCCGTGCAAGCTGTCTTGGGTCTTCCAAGACATGCTCATATTACCCCTGGCTACCTATTGGTCTCCAAACACAATTCAAAGTGTTGGTTATGACCTATAAAGCCCTTTATGGCAATGGACCAGGATACTTGCGGGACCGTCTTCTGCCTCATGAATCCCAGTGACCGGTTAGGGCGCATAGGGTTGGCCTCCTACGGGTCCCGTCTGTTAGACAATGTCATCTGGTGGGACCTAGGGCAAGGGCCTTCTCCGTTGCTGCCCCAGCCCTCTGGAACCAGCTTCCCTCAGAGGTTCATACTGCTTCCTCCCTCCTAGCTTTCCGGAAAGCACTGAAGACACATCTATGCTGGCAGGCTTGGGGCATTTGAGCTGTGCTCTGCCCCTCGGCCCTAAGAGTGTCCCACCATCAGCGGCTGTGAGCTGACTGTGTTTGTATGTTGTGTGAATGGAATTAATTTTTTAAATTTTTAAATTAATGGTTTTTTTGAATTGTTTTGTTGTTGTGAGCCCCCCTGGGTTTTGGGAGAGGGGCGGCATATAAATTAAAATAAATAAATAAATAAATAAATAAATAAATAAATGGAAACCAAGCCATCCAAGATGGTGGCTGGACATCATCAAAGATAGAAAAAGCCAAGGCATAGAAAAACTCAAAGAAGTAGTGTCAGGAAGCTGATAGAAACAGATAGAAAAGAAGCTTGGGAAAATCACATCAAACTCCCAAACAATTAACACAGGTGCTCACCAGAGCTGTGTGCTCTCACCATTACTATTTTCTCTCTATACCAGGGGTAGGCAACCTTGGCTCTTTTATGACTTGTGGACTTCAACACCCAGAATTCCTGAACCAGCCATGTTGACTCTGGGAGTTGAAGTCCACAAATCATAAAAGAGCCAAGGTTGCCTACCCTTGCTCTATACCAATGATTGAATCTTTAAGGATCCTTCTGTTAAAGTACTGAACTTTGCAGATAATACAACAGTCATTGGTCTCATTTGAGACAGTGATGAGTCTGCGTATAGATGGGAGGTTGAACAACTGGCCCTGTGGTGCAGCTGGAACAATCTGGAACTGAACACCCTTAAAAGTGTAGACATGAAAGTGGATTTTGAAAGGAGTCCTCTTATTCTATCATCTCTTACTAAATTAGACAACATAGTATCAATAGTAGTGTCCTTCAAGTTTTGGGGTTCTATAATCTCCTAGGATTTAAAATGGACACCTAACTGTAAAACCATCATTAAAAAAGCACAATAAAGAATGTTCTTCCTGCATCAACTCAGAAACTTCAGACTGGCCAAGGAGCTGCTGATATAATTCTACAGAGCAATTATTGAGTCTGTCATTTGTACTTCTATAACTGTCTAGTTTGGTATAACAACCAAACAGGACAGGTACAGATTTCAATGGATAGTTGGGACCACAGAAAAAAACTATTGCAACCAGCCTGCCTTCCATTGAGAACCTGTATACTGCAAGGATTAGAGAGAGGGCTCGGAAAATATCTACAGACCCCTCACATCTGGACAAACTATTTCAATTTCTCCCCTAGAGTGCCACTACAGGGCATTGTATGCCAAAACAACTAGACATAGAGACAGTTTTTTTCCTTGTAACATCACTCTACTGAACATCTAATTCCCACAGTACTATCTTATGTCTAAGTATATTTACCCATGCAGTATGGCTGTATTACTATT
The DNA here is from genome assembly GCA_034064705.1 of Bothrops alternatus. Lineage (NCBI taxonomy): Eukaryota > Metazoa > Chordata > Lepidosauria > Squamata > Viperidae > Bothrops > Bothrops alternatus. The sequence goes on from JARGCV010000085.1 coordinate 13,340,720, forward strand.
ATTATTTTCATCCTCCCACTACCTTCTCTTATTGATATCATTATTACTTTGTTATTATGATTATTATTACTTTTCTGTTTGGCATATACAGGATGCCAGCAAGATGCCAAACCAAAAATGGTGGACCTGACATGCCGCCCCCCTTAACAGGGACATTAGTCCTGCAGAAAAGAGAAAAGAAGGAGGGGGGAAACAGAAAAGCATACAATTAGGAAGTGAGTCACCTTGGTTTGTCAGGTATCAGTTGTGGAAATGTTTTATGAGTTTAATGAGCTCAGCATCCACCCATTCAATTTTGGAAGGGGGAAAGTCTTTCCATGCGATCAAGTACTAGAATTTCCCTAGGGAGAGAGGAGCAATTCAGTTGGAAATGACCTAATTCAAAGGAGAAAGCAATTTTGTGTTCTGTTTTGTCACAGGCAGAATTTTGTTGGCAATCCAAGTTAATATTGATATTCTTGAATTGTGAGCTCTTAGGAAAGTATTCCCTCCTTGTGTGTTGCTAACAGCCATTTCCAGTGGGGGGGGAAAGGACAAAGCAGAGTGGGGGAAAATATTTTCCTTTGCTATATTTCCAGTCTGAGTTAGACCAAGGCAGGGTCCCTACAAGCAGGGCTTTTTTTCTCATAGAACGCCAGAACGGAGTTCCGGCACCTTTTTTGGATGGAAACTAGTAGGGTAGGCAAGGCGGGTTATATGATATGTGTGAGTTCCGGTACCTTTTTTTTTTTTTTTTTTTAGAAAAAAAGCACTGCCTACAAGAGAGCCCTTTTAAGGATTATGTATTAATAGAAAAGCATCTAAGCTACCTCTGTTCTTAAACGCTAAAGCTGTTGCACATAAAAAACGGAGGAGCTCTGATCTATTATCACAGCCACCATTTTGACAGTTTTTCTGTACTGTTGTCTGTGGAACACCCCCTCACACACACACACTAAATGCAAACAAGGGATAAACTGAGCTTGGTTTTTCTCAATCTTTTAAGTGGTCACAAACTACTAGCAAAAGTGGCATTTGATCTCAAGGCAAGGAGGCATTGAGAAATATTTCCCCTTTTGCATTTGAGCATCCAAGAAGGGACAGGAAAGGAGAAAGGAAAGAGGAAAGACAAGGAAAAATAAGGAAAGATGGGAAGGAAGAAAAAAGAAAGCAGAAGGAAGAAGGAAGAAAAAAAAAGAAAAGGGAGGAAGGAAGGAAGGAAGGAAGGAAGGAAGGAAGGAAGGAAGGAAGGAAGGAAGGAAGGAAGGAAGGAAGGAAGGAAGGAAGGAGATTATAATGAGAGGAAGGGAGGTTCTGAGGGAAGTCCTGCCTTAGCACTTGGCCACCAACAGCCCTGCTGCCCTTTTGCCATCCCCTTGCCCCTTCCTCCTGGCCTAACCTGGTGGTCTCTCATCCTATTGCCAAGGTTGCTTTTGTTAAAAAGCCAAGTCTTCTTGCATGGAGAGAGAGTGGCCTCCCTCTGACCCACACACTTTGCCCTCCTGCACTATGAGCAACCTGCCAAGGAGAGTGAGCACAGCAGCAGCAGCAGCCTTGAGGAGGAGGTAAGTGTAGCCAGTGCCCCCTCAGGAAAGTGGGGCTGGACTGTATTGAGCTGCAGGGTGCTGGTGCCCAGGAGCTCGAGGGCTGGGCTGGATGTTTGCCCTCCACTGCCCAGGGCTCTGGGCAACCCGCACCACCGTCTAGGAATCCTTCACTCAGCCCAAGAGGGACAATGAGGCTCCTCTGATGGACCATGCCCTGGTGCCCACCCTAGTCCCACTCCCCTCCACTGGAGACCAAGGATTCCCCCCCCACAGTCCCGCTCATCCACCCCACATGCCCCCTCAGCCACTGACTTTGCTTGTCAAAAGGTTGCAGAAGGGGATCATATGACTCTGGGACACTGTGACCATCAGAAATATGAATCATTTGCCAAGTATCCGAATGTAAATCATGTGACCCTGGGGATGCTGCAATGGTCATAAGTGTGAAAAATGGTCATAAGTCACTTTTTCAGTGCCGTTTTAACTTTGAACAATCACTAAGCAAAGTGTTGTAAGTCGAGGACTGCCTGTACTTTATCACTTTGTTCATTTTTTCTGGTCATCAAGTTTTTGACACCTTGCTAGGCAACTAGTGGTACTCGAATATTGCCTTATCCTAAAAGTGGTACAATCGGTGAAAAGGTTGAAAAGCTCTGGTCTAAGGGGAAAAATGACTAGGGGAGACACGATACCAGTATATTTCCAGTATTTGAGAGGTTGCCACAAAAAGGAGAGGGTCAATTTATTTAACAAAGCACTTATAGGCAGGACAAGAAACAATGGATGGAAATTAATCAAGGAGATAAGCAACCTGGAACTAAGAGAAACTTCTTAACTGTGAGGACAATTAACCAGTGGAACAGCTTGCCTTGAGACATTGTGGGTGCTTCATCTGTGGAGAGACTGTACAGTCATTTGTCTGAAATTGTATAGTATCTCCTGCTTCAGCTGGGGGCTGGACTAGAAGACCTCCAAGGTCCCCTGCAGTTCTATTCTGATTCTGAATTGTGAGGTAGGTGAGAGTGAGGCTTTTGCTCCCTGTATAATCGTTTTTATTTGCTACAATCATTTTGCTTGTATTTTGCAAAGTCACCCCAGGCATCTGGAATGGAGCCTTTTGAGTGAGGAAATTTGTTGGAGCTGAAAGACCAATACAAAATGGCAGCACATGAACACATTACATAGGATAGTTTTGTATCTGGTGTGCTTGTAAGGCATAGAAACTAACTCCAGATATTTTAATTTAAACTACAATTTCAGTGCTTAAATTCCATAAATGCTTAAATTCTTCTTTTAAAGAATTGATTTTAGTCTAGGATAGGATAGGATAGGATAGGATAGAATAGAATAGAATAGAATAGAATAGAATAGAATAGAATAGAATAGAATAGAATAGAATAGAATAGAATAGAATAGAAGACCTTGGAATGGACCTTTTAGGTCATCTAGTCCAAGGCTTTTCAACCTTTTCACCCATTGTACCACCTTTAGGATATGGCAATATCCAAGTACCACCAATCTCCTAGCAAGGTGTCAAAAACTTGATGACCCCCCAAAAAAGGAAAAAAGTGATAAAGTACAGATAGTCCTTGACTTACAACAGTTCACTTAGTGACTGTTCGAACTTACAACAGCACTGAAAAAAGTGACTTATGACCATTTTTCACACTTATGACTGTTGCAGCATCCCCAGGGTCATGTGATTTACATTCGGATGCTTGGCAAATGATTCATATTTCTGATGGTCACAGTGTCCCAGGGTCACGTGATCCCCTTGTGCAACCTTTTGACAAGCAAAGTCCGTGGGGGAAGCCAGATTCACTTAACAACCTTGTTACTAATTTAACAACTGCAGTGATTCACTTAACAAATGTGGCAAGAAAAGTCATAAAATGGGACAAAACTCATTTAACAAATTATCACTTAGCAACATAAATTTTGGGCTCAATTGTGGTTGTAGATTGAGGACTATCTGTACACCCACTTACCACACTTTTAATGGGAAACATGTGCCTGTTTCTCTGATATTAATCTTTGCACTGTTCTATCCCCTTCTCTCCTTCTGGTTGACTCAAAGAAGCTTATAGGTGATTGCAGGGGCTTTGGGGGGGTGCAGCTTCTACACTTGAAGTGGGCGGGTATGGGGGGCATGTTGGGGAGCTAGTTGGCTATCCCCCAAAGATTTCCTAACGTTGCACTTGGGTGGCAACAGGCAGGGAGGAAGAGGGGGCAAAGAAAGAAAATCAAACGTGATTGACAGGGAGCATAGTAGCCCTGCCCCTAGTCCACAAAGAACAGATGCCCCTCATCCCCAGCCCAGCAGGGGTCTTACTGCCCCACTGTCCCAGACTAAGGGAGGCTCCTATGAGAAGGAGGAGGAAGAGGTTTAAGCAAGCTTAGCAACCAGAGTGGAGATCCCCCCCAAAAAACATGCTTCGTGGGTAATCACCCAGCATGACAGAAGTGACCAAAACTTGCCGCAACTACCCAGCAGACGGGGGGGTAAAATCCAAACAGCCCCCCCATGCCAATTCTCAACAGAAATGCTCGTGACAACGAAAACCATGGACAAGCGTCTTGCTCGGCTGGTGGGCAATTTTTATTTTATTTTTGATTTTTATTTTTTGCTTCATTTTGCTCTTTTAAAAAGACTGCTTCCCCAACACCAGAAGTCGTGCACCATCACTGTTTGCCTGCTGCACTCCCCACAGACCCAAATCCCTTCATTCCTTTCCTTTGAAACAAACACTCCTCCCCGAATCCTCCCATTCCTCCCTTCTGAATTACAATGAAAAAAAGTCAAGTTTTGCTGGGTGGATGCAGCAGATTTTGGTCACTTCTGTCGTGCTGGGATGTTACTCATGAAGCACCTTTGTTTTGGGGGATCCCCACTCCAGTTGCTAAGCTTGCTTAAATCCTCTTCCTCCACCTCCTCCTCACTGGACTCCCCCTTTGTCTGCAACGGTGCAGCAGAAAGACCAATGCCAGTCTGGAGATGATGGGAATCTGCCCTCTGCGGAGTAAGAGCAGGACTCCAGCTGATCAGCACTTCTTCTGGGCTCAGCAGATGTGCCAGGATCAGTGCCAGGCTCCAGTTGATCAGTGCTTCTTCGAGGCTGTCAGGGCTGATCAGAAATACCAGGATTAGTACCGCTTTCCAGATGATCAGCACTTCTTCAGGGCTGTCAGGGCTCAGCAGATCCTGGCATTTCCTTGAGCCTAGAAGAAGCGCCGATCAGCTGGAAAGAGCACTGGTGCTGGTGCATCCGCTGAGCCCTGAAGAAGTGCTGATCAGCTGGAAAGCAGCACTGTTCTTGGTGCTTCCACTGAGCCCCAAAAAAGCGCCGATCAGCTGGAAAGTGGCACTGATCCTGGTGCTTCCGCTGAACCCCGAAGAAGCGTCAATCAGCTGGAAAGCGGTGCTGATCCTGGCGCTTCCACTGAGCCCTGACAGCCCCAAAGAAGCACAGATCAGCTGGAGTCCAGCGCTGATCCTGGCACTTCTGCTGAGCCCTGACAGCCCTGCAGCTCCAGCTGTCTCTGACTCAGGCTTGTGCGGTGCTGCCGCTGGTTCAGCTCATTCCCCTCCTCCGCTACCACTTCTTTAGGATGGTCGCATACCACTTGCCAGGTGCCAATGTACCACAAGTGGTACACGTACCACCAGTTGAAAAGCCCTGATCTAGTCCACCACCACCCCTGCCCAAGCAGGAGACCCTACACCATTTCTGACAAATGGCAGTCCAGTCTCTTATTGAAAGCTTCCAGTGATGAAGCTCCCAAAACCTCTAGCCATGCCCAGTTCCTGTAATCGTTCTTCATATGTTTTAGCCTCCAGTCCCCCAATAATCTTTGTTACTCTTCTCTGCACTTTTTCTAGAGTCTTGAAATCTTTTTTATAATATGGTGACCAAATCTGGTTGCAGTATTCTAGATGTGGTCTTACTAAGGCTTTATAGAGTGATATTAGTGTTCTGTTTCCTGCTTGGGTTAGCATTGAAGAGGCAGCAGTATTAAACAAGTACTTCTTTATTGAAGGTCAAAACAGGAACTAACAAGCATTGCTCCACCCCTATTTATACATTCAGCTTTGGGCAGCGTCAGCCAATGAGAGTACAGTATTCCCCCACTTAAATGCATACTAATTGGTCTGACTGGCAGGCCACGTGGTCTGCTAATGGTTCCTGCATAGGTCTCAGTAACCTGTTTCATAAATTCAACTCAATACATTACAATTAGTACCTCATGCGATCTTGATTGAATCCCTCTGTTAATACAACTTAGAATTGTATTGGCTTTTTTGGCTGCCATCGCACACTGTTGGCTCGTATTTAATATATTGTCCACTAAAGACTCCAAGATCCCTCTCAAAGTTAAGCCTGGTTTCACCCAATCTATATGTGTACTTCGGGTTTTTCTTGCCTTAGTGTAAGACTTTACTTTTCTCTACACTGAATTTCATTTTGTTAGATAGGGCCCAGTGTTCAAGTCTGTCAAGATCCATCTGGATCTTGTGTTTTTGTGTTCTTTTGTATTCTTAATTTGTATTTTTTTTATTTCATTAGCCCCATTGAGAGATTGACTGAGGAGAGGATTGAAAACTAAATTAAACAAAAATAAATAAATAAATAAACCAAAATATTGTAGGCAACAATTTGAAGGTAAAAGCATAAAACAAGAACTATATCAATAGCTAGGTATTCTCAGAACCGTACTTTCATCTAATGTTTTTCCATTAACCAGCATTTCCAGGATATTCTATGATATCACAAAGCAGTAATTCTTTCTATTTCTGACTAAGACATTTATACTGAATTCTGACATTTTAATCTATTAAAAATACCTTTTTAAAAATGCTTATAGTAGTATAAATAAAGAGCAACTCCATTATATAATGAGCATCTGTGGAATACAGAATTAATGCTACCAATGTGGAAAACCTTCATAACTCTCTTGTGGCTTCATCATCGTTTGAATTATGAGGCCTTCTTTACAGCCATGGGATGAAGTCCAAAATCTACAGAAGCTTATTGAATTCCCTTATTGAGGGCTCACTGTTTAAAACAAAGTACTTAGGATAGACATGGTAAAGGCTTAAGGAATTAAAAAAGATATTGGGCACAGTGTTCAGAGGAAAAAGGGGTACGGTTGACTAACATAAGCTTTTAGAAATTTATCCACACTTCTCTCTCTCTTGGGTAAATAGAAAATGAAGTAGGGGGTTTGTAAATACCACATTCCAATCTGGATGTTTAAAAGCCAAAGCAGTATTTAGAGCATGTTGCAACAAATGCAAATTTCAATGGCAGAGAGAGCCACTAATCTTGCCTCTCTATGCCTTTTCCGAGTCAAAATTCACTTGAGCTTTCTTTGGGCTGAAAAAACAACACTCTTGACTGCCATCTGGTGACTATCTGGAATATTAAACATACATAATTCATTTTTCACATTACAACAATTGACCCTGTCATTCTCAGTTACTCTTTTAAGGATCAAATAATTATGAGAGCACTTTAATCAGAAAATATAGCTAAATTGATGGAGTTCATGGACATGAAATAATTGCAGGATCCCTGGAAAAATAACATTATTTTCAAGAATAATATTATTTTCATTTTGTAACTCAGAAAATAAAGGCACAACTACAAAGAGATCAGGAAGGAGTGAATGGAAGAACTATTTGTTTAGGGATTGCTGGACTCAGTTTCTCTGATGTAAATAAAATAGAATACTAAGAGTGCTGTTCGAATTTGCATTCATAGTTTATGGCAAGACATTCCCAGACATCTTGAGGACAGGTAAGTCAAGCAGATTCTTTAGCCTGCAGGAAGTGAGAAAACGGAGCATTTGAACAAGAATGTAAATCAAGTAGATCTTTATGGGTGGCCACCCAGATGACTGAACAAGAAGTGGTCTGGGGTGTTGTGAGAATAAACAATGAAAAATACACATGTAATAATATCAACTGGTAAGACTATCCTAGATCTGAACTTTGTATTACACCTGAAAGAGAGTCCAGTAAAGAGACCTGTTTTTGCCTTTGTAATTCTCCCTTCTCTCCCTTCTCTTACTAGCACTGATGGTCCATTACCCCCCTTTGAACAATAAACATGAATGGCCCATGGTGGTCCTGTCAAGTTGGGCTCTTTGTAAAATAATCAGTGATCCACAACACTTTCTGGAAGTGATTTCACAAGCTAATATTTTCTGACATTGCTGGGGAAAGCAGCTGTTGGAGAGGGGTTAAAAAGAATCCTTGTGATTCCTTCTTTCAGCACTTTTTCTTCCTTTTTCTTTATTATAAGACATCTTGGGAAAAATCAAATGGACCATAGAAGCTTTGCTGCAAAAGGAAAGCAACATCTTTCAAAACATCCCTTCAGATTTTCAGCCATTATTTAATTATTTAAAAGGTTTTGGTCAGGAAAACAAGAAATGTGCAAACCATGCTTTGTTCTATCAGCCAGCAAGAATATTCCTCACTGAATTTTATCAAGATTTGAGAATTTGTAATTACCAGGAGATCCCATTGCCATGCAGTCTGCAGCTCTGAAGCAGTAATAGCCCAGCAATCAATGTTTACAAGATCTAAAATTCCATATTTCCTTGTAATATATCAATTTAAGCCAATCCTGAGATTGTTTAATACTTTTCATGAAATTCTATTCCTATAGTTCTAGTCCTATGCTAGTTATTTCTGGAATAATTCTACACATAGCCATCTTGGACAGTAATGTCCAAAATAGTTCTGACCCTGAACCAGTTGCTCAAAAGACTTCAGCTCTCCTCTCTTGCCAGCCCTTGGTTTCATCTATCCAGTCTCAACAAATAGCAGTCAAGATGAAATTGGTCCCTGCTACTGAAATGGGTAGGTTTAAAATATCACCCAAATTGATTGGGTGATATTTTAAATCACCCAATCATAGCATACAGAATGACATATCCATCAGATATGTCAAAAAAGACAGAAGAGCCCTGTTTTTGTCTTAAAATATTTTCTTAACTTAGGGAACAGAGAAGTTTGTTCTTAGCTCACAATACTCAAAATTGATTTTGCACATTCATAACTGCAAGTTTCCTTTTAATGCATTTATTATGATGTTTGAACTGTACTTTGTTTTTCTAGTAAGTCATAAAATAAATTGTATATCAAAATTATACAATTAATAGTGACATAAAAGATATAGCATAATACTAAGTTAAAACAAAATTATAATTACACTGATGATGGTGGTAATAGGTAAAACAATCTCATGGCAGATAAAAAAAACTTACTTAAATAGCATTGTTTTTACAGCAGGTTAAAATATAGAAAGAAACAGGCTAACTAATACTGTGAATATTCACTAGCAAGGATCAACTCTGACATTTCTAGTAAGTCATTCTCCACCAGTCTTCAGAAAGGAACACATTTTAGAACTTACAACCAGAACATTTCAACAGGTCAACAAACAAAAAGTGTTTGTGTGTTTATGTGCGTAGGATTTAGCAAGGGAAGAAGCATGCTGGCCTCAAATCCCACTAAACAGGCAAATTGTGAGGAAGCAGCAGTACGGACTGAGCAGGTTTGGGTTACTTCATCTTCTTACAAGAAGGGCAGGCCAAGGAATATCTCTTACAAGTACCACCTGATCAACTTCCTAGAAGAGAATATGAAATGACGAGCTCAGCCTGCCTTCTTCAGAAAATATTAGGTTATAAAATATATTTTATTCTTGAAATATTAAATGCAAAAGATTGTAAGAAAAGAAATGAGATTAGACAAAAAAAATAACTACTGTATATAATGTCAACTCTGCGACGAACCTGAATGAAGCCATTTGGCTCGTTTTCAGTTGCCACCAGAATGAGAGAATGGTGGTGGAATTTTTCTGCTAGCTTAAACAATTCTCTGTCCTGTGGGAACCAAGATCATTTCTGTTTGTTAGACTGGGAGGCTGAGCTTTCTGTTAGAAAGCCCGCCAAACTAATCTATTGGAAAATGTAGTTGATTGCATAGTAATGGGGTGGGAAGTTTAACTTTGTATACTGTAACTTTTTGGAGAGAACTTGGTTTCACTTTTGACAGTACCAATACTTTATAGCCAATAAACAAGTTCTTAAAGGAAATCTCAAGCCTCAGAGTTCTGTTTTAGTTGGTCTCATATATCGGAACCATAACATTAAACCAAGACTGCTTAAAATGTTATACTTGGGGTCCTGAGCCCCAGTCGCCTACCTAACTCTGTAGAAGGACAACAAAGACTGAGGGAAGAAATGGAGAGGAGAGGAGAGGAGAGGAGAGCTGTCCTCTGGCCTCAGTGCAACAACGGCAACCAGAACACAGGCTATCACCCAGGCAAAGAGTGGGGCACCTGCTGCTGGAGCTGCTGAGGCAGAGCTCCCACTGATTTCATCCCACCGCCTTCATTCACCTGTACTGAGAAAGGTGAAATGGCCAGCTGGCTGGGATGAATCAGGGGAGTGGAAGTACCTGACCGCCCTCCATGGCCACTCTGTCAAGAGATTGAGAGAGAAGTCTAACCAGCTCAAAGTGGGAGTTGTGGAGCTGACTGCTCACCACCTGATCTCCAGTGGATGAGACCATAGGAGCTCCCCAATGCTCCTACCTCCCCGGTGAAGCCCGTGCTCAGTCGCAATGACTCTGGCTGCTTCACCGCTACTCTGGCTAGTCTTGGCATTGAGTCCAGTGTGCTGGTGTAGCCCTGATAGAGGTCAATGTCCTACAAACCCTGGAGCCCATCTGAGAGCGTTTCACAATGTAGCTCTCCTCCAACTCCAGCACCAGTGACTGGGTATGAAACAAGCCTATTGGGGACAACGGCTTGGAGACACACCTATCAAACCCATGTTTGATGGAGATCCTAAGAAGCTGTCTTTCTTCCTGAACCAAGTGTGGGCTTACCTGAACCGCTAAGCTCCTGCCTACCCCGATGGGGCTGGGATGATTGATGCCATGGCAGCAAACCTAGAGGGGGAAGCAGTCTAGTGGGTGACCACCCTACATGATGAACAAACACCAGAACTGTGAAACATCAATCTGTGTATGGGTGAACTGAGAACCAGATTCAAAGATGAGTCCCTAGCTCTGCAGGCTCAGAAGGACATCCATAACTTGAAGCAGAGAGGGAGACCAGCCAAGGATTATGTTCGAGAGTTCCAGAAGTTGGATGGCAGGCTCAGACAGTGGCCAGAGCCATTGCTGATCTGCCACTTCAAAGCAGGGCTAGACCGTGATTTGTTTCAAGCATGCACCTACCAAGGAGTTCTTGATCAGCTCTGTGAATGGTACCACATGGCTATAACCTTAGACATTGAACTGGATCACCACCAGAGGCCCACCACCTCTGAGCCCAGACCGAAGCAGGTCTAGGAAAGATGATGAGTGGTCCAACACCCACAAGCTACTGAAGACACCAGTTCCCTTCAGCAGCCAATGGAGACCCCAATCAAGTGCTTCAGGTGTGGCCAACTAGAACACCGAGCTGCTGATTGTCCAGTTGCATTTCCCCAAGGCAAGAGTATACCTGTCGCCACCACAAAGACAAAGACAAAAAGAAAGCCTCGTTCTATGCAGGAGAAACCAAATTGGGCCAGCCAAGAGCAAGCTGTCTGGGTCGCTTCTCCGCCCCAGGGAGAAACAGAACCTCATCCAGAACAACTCCTGATGCCAGCACATTATGACAGTGACGATTAGGGAGAAAACGACCCAATGGTGAGCCAATCCATTCCGCCTTTTTGGTTTCCCGTGAAAGTCATAGTACCCAAGACAGGAGCCCAAATGGACTTAAATGTTTTAATAGTCTCGGGCTGTACCAGATGCATAATCAACCTCCCTATGGTGCTAAAGCTAGGAATTCGTGCCAAACTACTGCCCCTAGACATGAGGTTTGAACAGGCAGACGGGTCTCTTATGGGGGGAACTTCTGCAGGTTGGATGAACTAGGAAAAGGTCCATACTACAGAAAGAGACCAATGATTTTGAATCTTTGGGTATAAAAGGCAAGCTTCAATTATTCTGATAATGCAACATGCTCTCAACTCCATAAGGATCAAACAAAATGAAAGCTGTCCATCGGAAGGAGGGAGGGAGAAGAGTGGTGGTCATACAAGACTTTTTATTGTGATAGACATAATTAGCCACGTGAGAACCAGATATACCCTGCAAGACAGGAGCTACTTTCTTGGTCCTATTATCTGGAATATTTAAAAAAATAATCAAAACTTATTAAATTAATTCACTGTCTACCAGTGTTTATCCATGCTAGAAGACTACAGAAACTTCACAGAAATACGAATGGTAGTAAAAATCTGAACAGGAAAATGGAGAAGTTGCAAGTGTGATTGGTTTTATCATCCATTCTTTCGCATTGATGATCAAAGGACAAGAAAGGAAAGCAAAATCCTGAAAGTAAAGTAAAGGCTGAAAAAGATGGTATTATCAGAAAGATTTTCTAAATCATGCCCTGTATTACCAGTGCAAAGGGACTCTAGCAGAAAAGGGCCAGATCTTACAAAGACAGATAAAGGACTCCAACCCAAACCAACATACTTTTGTTAGAAAGTAAAACCTCCATGACACCTTCAAGCCAAACTACACTTACCTTGATCATCTATGACCTGTCAGTGAACCTCAAGTCATGAAACAAAAAAACCACTTAAGCTTTTCAGTCAGGTTTGATACCTTGAAATCAGTGAATATCAGCAACCCAATCGAACAGTTAAAATCCCTTCAAAATATGGAGATCTTTTGCATACACAAAAGGATTCTCTAGACCCATCATTCAAGATCAAAGAGGTTGAAATTAGCCAAAAGCAGCACCCCATTCAGGAAACATTTTAGTATAACAGAGATTCTACCCACTACTAAACAAAAGATCCCTTCTTCTATATGATTGCCATTTCTAACTGCAATATTACTTAAGTAGAAAGTCAGTTGATATGGTGAATAAATGGGGGTGGGGCAGCAAGCTCAGCAGGATACCTAAACCCTGAGTGCCCCATTTTGACCATCCAGTTAACTGCAGTTTCCAACAGTTCCTAAAGGATAGGCTCTATTCCTGGGAGGAGCAAAGGAAAAGTTTACCTATGAAAATGATCACTTCAAAAACTGTAATTTCATAGCCTACTTTCGATTGCTCTAAATGTCTGTTGCCTCTGTTCCGAGTAACTTGTCTTGTGTGTTTCTTAGATGGCATGGACTGGATTCAAACCCAGAACTTTCTTTTAACATAAGCCTTATGTGAAGAAAATTGTACTCTTAAATATGGAAGTCCTCCTATATCCTTGTGGAAATTTCTTACAAGCCACTTTTTCAGTTTGAGGATATACTCAAAATCATGCCCTTTAATAATTAACTGACCATATTCCAAAAATTGCAGTCTACATAATGGGACATTTTAAGTACTCCTAAGAACTGTTGGAAAGCTAACTCAGCTAAGTAGCAGGAAATCCAACATATCTCTAACTCTCTTATGGATAATTTCATTTATAGAAATTTGGTCAAAGAAACAATAGGATTAGCTAACAAGGCTCTTATCCTGATCATCTGGAAAGAATTTGTTAATGAACTAAAGATATCAGGCATCTTGGAGGCACCTTGTCAAGCTGGATATTGTCATGCACCTTGTCATGTTCAAGATAACCAAGGAAAGGAAAGCTGAGAAAATCTGGTAATGTATCTTGCACTTTAAAAAGGCAGGTTTCAATGAAAAGAGATGAAAGGTGAGAAGCAGACCATGCTGTGAAATTCTAAGGATAAACAAATGAAAGGATTGGAGAACTGAGAAACAGGCATAGGTAACCTTTATGAGAAGAAAATATAGAGAAAACTTTGAGAGGTCAAGAGGATGAGGCTTACTAACAAGCTAATAAAGAAAATGTGTGGAGTCTCAGCTGAAACAAATGCAGACTATGTTTATAAATAAATGTATTTATTGAATATTCAGACTTTTTGCCAGGAACTTAAATAGCTTACATGAGGAGCTCACTTCTTTTATCTTCACAACAGTTCTGACAGAGGTAAATGGGGCTGTAGAGTCCCTAATGCTCTGGAGAAATCAATCCTCACTAGCATTGATAATATTATCTAGTTGGGAAATGAAACATCTGCAAGGAAACAGCCAAGCTCAGAAAACACCAAGGACTCCACAGTTCAACCATGAACTATAGATATTCTCTTCTATTGGGGCTGATAGAGTGGCCTACTTGCCAAAATTATCTAGTGATATTCTTTGGCTAATGCGAAACTGACAAAATCATACAAAAATATAGTAAGGTACCTTAAGGTTGAGTTTCCATGCTTTGGAGTCCATGAATGATTTTTTTCCTATTTTGTTCATAAGCTCCACAGGATAAATTACTATTACATAATGCTACTTAAAAATCTGGTCTGTGTCTTATTCCAAGCCGAGAAAGAGAGACACTGGAAAAATAAATTGGAATCAGGCTGCACTTTTGGAAAAGAGGTCTCCATTTATTTGGTAGCCAGAAACAACAGTCACAGCAGCATATTTCTGGGGTGGCTGATAAATTGGGGTTAGAGTAAATGGGCTTTATACAACTTTTGGGCTTTGTGATTGAGATGTCTGTTCCTGTGCAACAATATATCCTTTAATATTTTAATTACTATTGCAAGATTCCTATGGGGTCACAGGCAAAAGGGGAAATGTAAATCCTAGGTGTTTTGTTTGTCTGAGCTAATATTGTCAGTGTCGGCTCCTTGCCTATTGTGCTGCTTATTCAGAGCTGCTGGCTGCCCTTTGTTTATAAATAGAGTGGCCAGGCTTTATGAATAGATACAGAATATCCATTCATAAAGTCTAGCATCTTCAGGCTTCTGCTTGAGGCTGTTTTCCAATAGCAGAAAGACTTGGGCAGCTTTCTGCCTTTGTTAAGGACATTCTTTTCCCCTCTTCTTCTCCTTTAGGGAAAATATTCTATTCTGCCTCTTTTAATATTTAGAATATTTTATTTTGGGGAGGGGGCCCTTCCCACAATGCCAACATGAAATATTCAGAACTGCATTTAAAACAATTCTTTGCTTCCTGGTCTTTGCTCATGGAGGTTAGTGAGGTTTTGCTACAATATTGTGATCCACATAAATTGTACCCTACAAGATTTAAGGGGAATATATCTTAGCTGGGAAACCTTTGGGAGTCTATCTGCTTTCTTTCATCTTTAGCTTGCAAGAAAAAAATGTGCAGAATTCTGTTTGTCATGGGTCTCTTTAAGCACCAGGCATACTTCTATTTTGCAAATATTTCAGATGGCTGTTATAATTTTCTGTCCTACACACCGCAACTTCACACTTTGGCAACTTGTAAAATAAATGATGACTTTCTGGTACTCCTTCCATTTTTTAAAAGAAACATCTAATCAGAAACCACAATCACATACAGGAAAAGGAATGTTTACTTGAGTTTATTCTACAAGGAATTCTGAACTTGAACTGTGGGATTTTTACATCTCATAGCAATAGTATTACAATTTATTTATATCTTCTTACTGGCAGCTGTGCAAACTATTATGAAATAGGACAATCACACATTAGGGAGGAGAAAATATGGACAAAATTAAAAATAGCATGAGGAAAGCAAGTGTTTAGCCCTTGAATGGGAGAGAACAGTCTGGTTGATCTTCAGAACTCTCCCTGTTTCTTATCAGGAGAGCAGGCATTAGACTTAGGAGTGATAAGATTGGCCTGAATTGCTACATCCCCTCATGAAGTCATGAAGAGCAAAGCTGTTTTTTTTCTTTTTTTTTATTAATTATATCATTATAAATGTACACAGAAGAAACAAAGAAAAAGTCAGGTTGAGTGCAACTCAACTTAATACAAACATTATCAACTTGTAAACATTTTCCCCTCAGTATATAAAAGTTTAACTATAGGCTAGATACAGTTTCTTAGATTGATATTTCCCTTGTATGTAATCTATCCATTTTTTCCAGACCAACATATATTTTTCATTTGAATGATCCTTCAAGTATTTGGCCATTTCCGCCAGATTTGTGACTTTCAAGGTCCATTCTTCAATAGATGGTAATTCTGGTTTCTTCCAGTATTGTCCCACCAACAGTCTTGCTGCTGTGATCAAATTCAGAATTAAGTTCATCTCCAGGGTGGTACAGTCTTTTGTGATCCCTAACAAAAACAACTGAGGTAGAAATTCAATACGCTTTTTCAAAATGGTTTGAAGTGTCCACCATATTTTTCTCCAAAAAGCTTTAATTTTTCTACAGGTCCACCATACATGAAAATAAGTAGCATCCATACTTTCACATCTCCAACATTTGGGTTGGAGGTCAGGGTAGATATATGATAGTTTTTTCGGATCTAGGTGCCATCTATAAAACATTTTATAAAAATTCTCTCTTAAATGTTGCGCTTGCGTAAATCTTACATTTTTCACCCAAATTCTCTCCCATGTTTCCATCATAATAGGTTGTCCAAAGTTTTGTCCCCACTTTATCATACAATCCTTGACTAGTTCAGTTTCAGAATCAATCTCTATCAATACATTATACAATCTTTTAATATGCATAGACCTTTGGTCTCTAACTTGTTTAATTAAATTCTCATCTGTTTGAGATATACCCATCTTCAGGTCTTTTTGCCATCTAGACTGCAATTGTAAGTATGCAAACCATGTATAAACTATTCCTTCATCTCTTAGCATATTCGAGGACTTTAATGACAACAGGTTCCCTTCTTTAGTTAGGAGTTTACCATAGGACACCACGTCTTGAGCTTGTGCTATGTTTATATTCTCTATTGCGTGTCTGGGGACCGTCCAAACGGGGATCTTTTCATTTAGTAAGTATTGATACTTTTTCCAGATCCGCAACAGAGGATCTCAGTAGGTGGTCCTTGAATCTCCTATCCACCTTTTTGTCATAAACTAGATATGCATGCCAACCATATAATAAATCATACCCTTCAATATTCAGTATTCTATCATTAGATAGATTAACCCAGTCACTTAGTGCAACTAAAACCGCAGCATGGTAGTAAAGCTTAAGATTGGGCATTTTTAGACCACCTCTTTCCCTTGTATCTTGGATATTTTTTTTGTTGTGTCATAATTTGGATAGTGGGACAATACTATTATTCTTGATTGAATTAATCTAAAATTAATAACGTATGTAAAATAGCTATAGAATTTTAACAGACAGTGATAAGTCTGTGCTGGGTTTCAAGAATGAAAATCTGAATGTTATAGTTATTTGCTAAGCCATAACATTATGGGCAAATTTCAGACAAAAGTGAATTTCATTTATTACCTGCATGCATGTCACATTTTATTTTTAATACTAATAGTACAAAACCAAAAGTTAAATCACAAAGTAATGTTAATGATAACAGTAATAAAGTACTGTTAACAGTTAAAATTATACAATAGTATCTAGCACCAACCACTGAAAGGAAATTAACAGATGTCCAAATTGGTTTCTGAAGGGGTTGTGGCACCCATGATCATATTGTAAATCTGTGGTGGATCATGGAAAAATCTTGTGAATATCAAAAGATAATTGACATATGCTTCATCAACTACAAGAAAGCCTTCACTTATGTGGCTCATGAGAAGCTATGGAGACCCCTATAAGAACTGGGATACCAACACTGGTGCAATCACTGTACACAAATCAGGAAGCCACAGTGCAAAGACAATATGAAGCCACTGATTGGTTTAAGAAAAAGGAGTGCAACAAGGTTGTATTCTCTCCCCTTTCTTATTTAACCTGTATGTTGAAATGATCGTGAGTAAGCTAGATCTTGAAGAATCAAAACACAGGGTAAAAATTGGTAGAATAAACATCAATAATCTTCGATATGCTGATGATACAATTATCTTCTCAGAAACCCAAGAAGATCTGAAACATCTAATCAAGAAAATCAAAGAAGGAAGTGAGAATATTGGTTTCTTTCTGAACATCAAAAAGACCAAGCTCATGACCACTGCAGAGGTGACTAACAAGCAAGTACTAGAGTGTGTAAAACCAGACATATCACTACCGTGTTTCCCCAAAAATAAGACCCGAGCTTATACTTTTTTGCCCCCAAAAGAGGCATTAGGTCTTATTTTCGGGGGATGTCTTATTTTTTTCATCACAACGCCCAGCTCAGCCAGGCCCCCCAGCCCCCCATGCAACTCAGGTTTCACTCGGTGGGGGAGGAAGTCTTTGGAAACTGCCTTTTCATTTACATTCATCATCAATATTGTAATCCGTCCCTTTATTTTTCCAAAAAAATGATTTGTAGTTACCGGTACTGCAATTAGCTTCCTTGAATGCCTATGGGAAGGTGTAGTATGAATTCTGTGCATGAGCTGCAGAAATACAGACACTCACACCTTCAAAGCTCATGCTTCCTTGCTCAGGGCACACCACTGCTTTACAGGTGCATTCAACTTCACGGCTCAGCTATACTCTTCAGCTGTAGTGGGCTGCAGTTCCCATCACCTTCAGGAAGCCTGGGCGATGGAAACTTTAGGCCAGGTTCCTTACAGCTGAAGCAATCCATCTTGCCCAGGGTCAAGTTGGCCATCATAGGAGGCATGGCCCATCCCCATCCTCCAGCTCTATTGCACATGCACGACAAGCCTCCAGTGATAGTCAACCTGACTCTGGGTGAGCCGGATTGCTTCAGCTGCAAGGAGCCTGGCCTAAGGTTTCCATCACCCAGGCTTCCTGAAGGTGATGGAAACTGCAACTCCTGTGCCATTGTAAGAAAGTCCAATTGATCCCTTACAGATAGTGTTGCCTGCAATTCTCGTTACAGGGAGAGGCTGCACATTGCTACAAAGCACATGCTTCCCATGATCTTCCAGGGCTTGATAATACAAAGGCAATTTGCTCTGGAAGGGAAGCAGGGAAGAGGTTTTGGTCAGGAGAGGTCCTGCCCAGCAGTCAAAACTTCAACTTCACACTTCAGATGTGCCTAAGCAACCACCCATGCACGCATGCATAAATGTGTTGCAATGTTGGGCAGGAGGATGACTGCAAAGGATGCGCGCAGATCCCTGCAGCTCCAGGAGGCTCCGAGCACTGTTTTCAGTGATGGTCAATTTCTCACCCCCACTTCCACATGTTCACCCCACATCAGCCATGTTCTTCATGCCTCAGATCAGCTGCATCACGCCATGGAGAGAATGGCTGATGCTGGGTGAGCGTGTGACAGGCGTGCACATGGACTTTTCTGTTTTTAGCAGCATTTCAGTGCCTGGCTGGCTGGGACAGCCCAGCTTCTCACTCGGATGCTTTTCCTCTTTCTTCTCCCCACTCTTCCTTCCTGCTCCACTTCCCATCTCTCCATTGCAGCACAGTGCCTGGGATCCACTTTGACAGCAGCAGGGTTTGGGAGATGGTCAATCCCCATTCATTGTGTGGCCGCTGACCAATTGCTGCACCACCTCTTTCCCATGTTAGTTTGGAGGTCTTCCTTGGATCGAACAGAAGGGCCGCCACTCTCCTGTGATCAATGAGGATCCCTCCTTGCTTGTCGCCTCTACAGGGTGACTTTTGACCTTTCTAGGGTCCCCAGCAGGGCAAAATCAAACGCAAAAGATGGAGTCCTGACTTCCTGTGCCCCTTCTGCTGCGATGTCAAACCGGAAGCCGGGCTCCACTGTTTTCTGAAGTATGTTGTTAACATTTTGACTGCTGAGTGGTACCTCTCCTGACAGAAACTTCTTCCCCACTTCCCTCCCAGAGCAAATTGCCTGGAAGCTCATGGGAAGCACATGCTTAGAAGCAACACGCAGCCACTCCCTGTAATGAGAATTGCTGGCAACGCTGTTTGTAAGGGATCAATGAGACTTTCTCACAATAACAATATTGATGATGAATGTAAATGAAAAGGCAGTTTCCAAAACTTTCCTCCCCTACCGAGTGAAGCCTTAGTCGCCTCCCAGAGTGGGATATCTCAGGACACCCAGCTTTCTTTCCTGCAGAGGAAGAGAAAGCCGGCAAAGCCCATGGGGAAGTGCAGGCTTCCTCCAGAGGTTACTTCAGGGTGAGGATTAAAGAGAGAAGCTGATGGTTGAGGCCCCGGTCAGCCACCAGCCCTGCCTGCCTACTAGATTCCCCAATCCAGGGCAGGGATAGAAAAGAAGCAGCCTCTGCTTGCCTCCACCCCCCAACTCTCTTAACATTCAGGCCTCCTCGCAGCCACAGCACTGGCAGCAGGCAGAGACAGGGAGGGAGAGACACACAATCTGGCCTGCCAAAAAACAGATGGTGGGATGGAGTA
Source organism: Bothrops alternatus (assembly GCA_034064705.1). Taxonomy (NCBI): domain Eukaryota; kingdom Metazoa; phylum Chordata; class Lepidosauria; order Squamata; family Viperidae; genus Bothrops; species Bothrops alternatus. The sequence continues at coordinate 13,360,498 of JARGCV010000085.1, forward strand.
GGCCGGTTCATAACTAGGGCTTATTTTTGAGGTAGGGCTTATATTAGGCCCACCCAAAAACTCAGGCTAGGGCTTATTTTTGGGGTGGGTCTTATTTTCGGGAAAACATGCAGGGGAATTGGAGAAAGCAATCCAGAATTAGTGGTAAAAGGAAACCAAGCCATCCAAGATGGTGGCTGAACATCAAAGATGACACCAGCCAAAACATAGAAAAACTCAAAGACGTAGTGTCAGATAGGAAGCTGTGGAGAGACCTGGTCCATACAATCACCAAGAGTCAGATATTACTGAATGGATAACATCATCATCCTCCCTGTTCATAGTCTAAACAAAATAGTGTGGAGATTTTTAAGAAGAGACTAGACAGTCACTTGTCTGAAATGGTATAGGTTCTCCTGCTCAAACAGGGGGCTGGACTAGAAGACCTCCAAGGTTCCTTCCAGCTCTATTCTATTTTAATACAAAATAAGATCCTAACACTAATAAGGTTTAAGATGTGTGAGATCCACACTAAGAAATAGTATTCATTTTCTGGTTTCTCTTGAAAATTCCCAATTATTTTACATGAGAAGGAACCTTCGATTCTGCTTAAGATTCATAAATATTCCTCCCATTAGGAAATTAATTCAAAATTCTTTTAATTATTTCCCCCATTAATTGAACAGAAACAGACCAATCTTGTTTAAGAAATGAGACATGGAATAAAATACTGCTGAACCCCTCTATGTCCAAAGGTTTCAGGAAATGAACAACACAATAGTCTTTTAATACATTACAATTGATAAGATGATCTGCCTCACATATAACCTGTTATCTGCATAAATTCCTCTCCTTTCCTCTTCTTTGTAACAGCCCCTCAAGTACTGGAAGACAGTTATCATATTCTCCCAATCCTATTAGACACACTAATCATCATCATCATCATCATCATCATCATCTCTTAGGGGGAGCCTGGAACCCCCACAGAGCACATTCTTCAAAATGAAAAAGGTCTTCTGCAGTCACGACATAAGCCTAAGACTGAAAATCAGGCTTGTTGGATGCTATATTTTTCCTATCCTGCTCTATGAAGTAGAGAGTTGGTCTCTGACAGAAGGCATTTGAAATGTGGATTTACAGGTGGCTGTTGCGTATAAGCTGGGTTGACAAGATCAGAAATGAGGAGGTGATAAGCCGCCTGGGAAAGCCAGGGGAAATCATCAAAAAATTTAAAAAACGAAAAATAGAATATTTCGGACATGTGATGCAACACCCAGAAAAATACAGCCTACTTCATTTAATCCTCCAGGGAAAGATTGAAGGCAAACAAGGTCCAGGCAGAAGAAGAACATCATGGCTTCAAAATCTAAGGGACTGGTTTGGACAAAACTCAGCAGCACTTTTTCGTGCAGCTGCTGATAAAAACAGGATCCGCCAACATGATCGCCAACGTCTGATAACGGATATGGCACAATAATAATAATAATAATAACAACAATAACAACAACAACAACACTAACAACAATAATAATAAAGTTGGAAGGGACCTTGGAGGTCTTCTATTCTAATCCCCTGCTCAGGCAGGAAACCCTCTACCAATGATGGCAAACCTATGGCATGCATGCCAGAGGGGGCACTCAGAGCCTTCTCTGTGGGCACATACGCCGTTGCCCCAGCACAAAGTTTGCCAGAATAGTGAGCAAGTGAGCGAGCAATGGAATGGGACCATAAGGCTCCTACCTTTGGCCACGCCTCCTTCTCGAGCCTCCCACCTTCACCCATTTACCTCCAGCATTCCTCCTCGGCTGGCCTGCACCCACCCATTCTCCCTGGCCAAGGTCCCCATGCCCTCCACCTCATGCCCTTTGGCCTGACTCATTCACCAAAGCCACCTTTGTCTTGTGCTTTTGGCTGCAGTTCGCCCCCAGCCAATCGGATGGGTGGCAGGCAGCAGCCATAGTGTTACGGGAGCACGTGCGATTGCCAATAGCTGATTGCAGGGGTTTGGGGGGAGGGTGTGGCTTTTGCCATGAAGTGGGGGCATGGGGTGTGCGTCAGGGTGCTAGCTGGTTATCCCCCCAAAGATTCCCTAACTTTAAAACAGCTCTTGGGAGAAAGAGGTGCCGGCAATGCTAACTCCCAAGAATGAGGAGCTCAGAGGCATCTTGCTCAGCTGGTGGCTTGGGGGGGGGGAAGGGGGCAACTACATCGCCCCCCAAACACTGCCCTCTCATGAAAGCAGGCTGAAAAATCCAAAAAGCGACAAGGAAAAAAAGTTAAAACAGAAGAGTATCTCGCGATGGTTTTCTTCCCCACTTCTTTCTAGCTGCAGTTTAAATATATAAAGACCACAAAAGAAAAAAATTGACTTTCTCTCATTTTAATTCAGAAGGCAGGAATCAGAGGATTGGGGGGTTCTTTGTTTCAAAGGAAGGGAAAGAGGGGCTTTGGGTCTGTGGGGGGCGCAGCAGGTGAACAGTGAGGGCGTGCGGCTTCTGGCATTGGGGGGGCGCGTTCTCTTTAAAAGAGCAAAATGAGGCAAAAAATAAAAATCCCCCACTCACTCCACCTCCCCAAAAGCTGATGCAGATTGCACCGTTCCGGGAGTCACGTGATTAAAATTCAAGATGCTTGGCAACCAACTCATAGTTATGATGGTTGCAGTGTCCTGGGAACATCCAATAATAATTATTTTCATTTTTTAAGTGCAAATTTTCTCAACTTCTCTTTGCCAGAGAAGTATGATTAGCATCTGAGGAAGGAGGAGGGGAAAAACAGGGCATAGGAAGGGGGGATCAAAACAAGGAAAAAAATGATTACATCTGCATCCAGCTTTTTGGGAAGTGCAGTGAGTGGGAGGATTTTTATTTTTTGCTTCATTTTGCTCTTTTAAAGAGAACGCACCCCCAACGCACCCCCCCCACATAGCCAGAAGTCTTGCTCCATCGCCATTTGCCTGCTGTGCTCCCTCAGCCCCTCTATTTCCCTTCCTTTGAAACAAACAACCCCCCTCCAATCTTCCGGTTCTTTCCTTCTGAATTAAAATGAGAGAAAGCCAAGTTTTTTCTTTTGTGGTCTTTACATATTTAACCTGCCGCTAGAAGGAAGTGGGGAAGAAAACCATCGAGAGACACTCTTCTGTTTTAACTTTTTTTCCTTGTCGCTTTTTGGAATTTTTATCCTGCTTTTGTGAGAGGGCAGCGTTTGGGGGTGTGTGGCTGCCTCCTCCCCCCCCCAAGTCTTCAGCTGAGGAAGATGCCCACCTGCCCGCACTCCTCGCCCTGTCAGAGGCTTTCATTGTCATGAGCATTTCTGTTGAGGATTGGCAAGGGGGGCTGTTTGATTTTTATTCCCCCCTGTCTGCTGGGTGATTGCAGCAGGTTTTGGTCTCTTCTGTTGTCCTGCGAGGTTATCCATGAAGCACATTTGTTTTGGGGGGATCCCTACTCCAATTGCTAAGCTTGCTTAAACCCTCTTCCTCCTCCTCACTGGAGCCCCCCTTTGTCTGCAAAGACTCCTCCCGGGCCGGGATGATGGGGATCTGCCTTCTGCAGAGTAGGGGCAGGGTTACTATACTCTCTGTCAATTAGGTTTGATTTTTTTTCCCTGCCCCGGCCCCACCCAGCCAAGCGGTCTCCAAAGTGTGCGTACAGTAGGTGGTGAGTGCATGGGGGCCAACAGCATCTGGCAGCAAGGGCTGCATAGCCCACTGTGAATACTGGGCCAGCCCTCTAGCAGCAGCACTGCGGTGGCACCGGCAGCACACAAAGTCGGGGGAGCATGTGATGCAGACTGCCGGACAAGCCTACTCTGTCCCATCTCTTTTTGGTTGGAGAGCTGGTCACCGCTGGTCATCTCCTCAGCCCCCTTGAGGGTCTTGCCCTTGGTCTGCAGATGGAGCGCATTCCCCTCATGCACCTTGGTACCTACTATGGCCACCAGCCACTCGCACAGGTCCATTAGGCTGCTGTTCAGAGATGCAGGCCCACCCAGCATGAAGGAGGCCAAGTGGTTGGCTAGGAAGCCCCACATAGAGGTGGTAGAGCATGCCCAGGGCCAGCAGGCAAAAGGCTATCCAAAGTGGGGAAAGCCAGAGCCCTATCAGCATCGTGGCTGCCCAGGCCCAGCAGAGATGGGGGGAAGACATGCAATCTTAGCTGGGATTGGGGGGCCATGGCACCGATGGGAATCTGGCTTTCCCTGCTCAGAGTGGCCATTGGCTTGTTGGGCGTGGGCGTGCTCTACCACCTCTACTCGAGCTTGCTAGCTGGCCATTTCATGTCCTTTGTGCTGGGCGGGCCAGGTGCTCTGGGCGGCAGTGGCAGCCTAATGGACCTGTGTGAGCTGGTCAGGATCTAACTGCTGGCAGTACTCAGAATTAGGCTACAATATTGCACTCTAATCACTGTGCCAGCACAGCTCATGTAGAGAGATCCTCTTGTCTAGATCATTTATGAAGTTGTTGAAGGGTACTGGGTCCAAGATCAAACCCACTGCATGCTTTCTTCCCTGTAGGAATTGTTCCATTGAGTACTACCCATTCAGTGCAATTGGTCAGCCAATTTCAAATCCATGTAGTGGTGATACTGTCTGTCCCATATTGTTCTATTTTACCAAGAAGCACGCTGTGGTCTAATTTGTCAAATGTCTTGCTGTAGTCTAAGTATGTTACATTCACAGCATTTTGATGGGCCACTAATTTAGTTGCTTTACCAAAAAAGGGAATGATTGTCTGACATGATCTGCTTTTAACAAACCCATGCTGGCTTCTAGTAATTACCTTGTTTGTTTCTAGGTGCTCACAAATCTTTCGTTTGATAATCTGTTCCAGGATTTCCCCAGGTATTGATGTTATGATTGACCTATAATATCCTAGTTCCATTCCCCCCCCCTTTTTAATATTGGAACCACATTGGCTCTTTTCCAGTCCTCTGGTATTTTCTTTGAAATGAGGCTTGAAAAGTTACATTCAGTGGCTCCAATATTATAAATTGATATTACACGCTTGGGGTTTGGTCTTAAAGATTGGTCACCCTCCCCTTTTAGTTTTAGTTTATTGCCTTTTGGGTGGTCTGGACTTCTTTATTGCCATATTTTAGACTGAATTAATAGAATTATTAGTGTTAATCTGGATCAGTCACTATTTGATAAATGTTCATGCTGTATGTTCCTGGCTATATCAAGAACATACAGGTTTCTGGCACTCTCTGAGCTTGGTTATTTGCTTGCAGACATTTCAGTATCCAACTAGGGAATACCAGCAGTGTGAGGGAATGTGACAGCCTTTCTCCCTGTCACTTGTCATACCTGAAGTTTGGTTGTGTCAAGCTGGAATGAATGCTTGCTACTGTAGTCTATCAGCAACCCAAGTAATAAAAGATGTAGGCGTTTCTTAGCAGTGCTTCACTTTTCTGATCATCCATGTCCCTTTTCCTTCCTTTTGAAGTGTAAGTAGATTCTGCCAAGGCACTTTCAAGGCCTCTTCATTTTCTCCACACCTCTCTGTCAATATGGCTGTTTTACCCACACCACCCAAGTCCTTCAGTTGGCTGTTACATAGAGGCCCACTTCTGTACTCTGGTAGATTCTGTTGAAGAGATTTTTTTTTCTTTTAATAGTGTATCACAAGCAATTCTTGCAGAACCTTAAGCACATAATGAAAAGAAGAAGAAAAAGATTAACAGCTGTTTAGGAAGTAATGATAACAATATTTACTAGTCTTATTTAGCCTCTCTGGCTCCATTACTTGAGATATTTACCTAAATTAAGGATGCCTCAGTTCTATAGCCAAGAGCTGCCCAATAAAAGAAAGTTGTCTTCCAAAATATTGATTTCACATTTTTCTCAAGAATGTTAGCTGATAACAGTCCAGGAAGTATATTCATATTAAGAGGATGTGGTGGGATTTGTAGAAATAGTTCAGGTTAAGCTTTGCTTAATCCATTATATTTTCAAACTAACTATAATTTCAGGCTAACCACCAAGCTATAGGCAACATGAAACAAAACTTGCTTTGATCTTATACTATTCAGAAAAGTTAAAATTTTCTGCAAGGAATCCAAAGCAAAATATACTCATTTTAAAGTGTAACACACATAAATATGTACACATCACATACTTTATTAAATAAGGTATCTGTTTTCAGAAGCCACATAGAAATAATTAGGGCTCCTTGTAGTCAAAAGATGTCAAGATTTAAAGCTCTGTTATTGCAAATATGTGGGAGACCACTGTTTCTCCTTCAATGCCTTATTGTAATTTGTAATTGTAATTTGGCATTTTTTTGTCAGGTGAATCTTGCTTCTCAATCACTTTTAATTTTATGGCAATTTCCACTTTTTGTTCACCACGGTAGTAGGGTTTTGGGGGGGGGTTAAGGTTGAAAACTAACCATTCTGGTTAAAATCTTTTTAAAATCCCTCTATTTATTATTGTGATTTGATGAAGAACAGAACAGAATAGAGCTGGAAGGGACCTTGGAGATCTTCTAGTCCAGCCCCTTGCTCAAGCAGGAGAACCTATACCATTTCAGACAAGTGACTGTCCAGTCTCTCTCCAGTGATGGAGTGCACACGACTTCTGAAGGCAAGCTGTTCCACTGGTTAATTGTCCTCACTGTTATAAACTTTCTCCTTAATTCCAAGCTGCTTCTCTCTTTGATCAGTTTCCAACCATTGTTTCTTGTCCTGCCCTCTGGTGCTTTGGAGAATAATTTGACCCCCTCTTCTTTGTGGCAGCCTCTCAAATACTGGAATACTGCTATCATGTCACCCCTATTTTCTTTTCTTTAGACTAGCCAAACCCAAGTCCTGCAGCCGTTCTTCATATGTTTTAGTCTCCAGGCCTTGGATCATCTTAGTTGCTCTTCTCTGAACTTTTTCCAATGTCTCAACATCTTTTTTATAGTATGGTGACCAAAACTGGTTACAGTATTCCAAGTGTGGTATCACTAGGGTTTTATAAAGTAGTACTAATACTTTGTGTGCTCTTGATTCTATGCTTCTGTTTATACAACCCAGGATTGTATCAGCATTTTTGGCTGCTGCTGCAGATTGCTGGCTCATAGTCAAGTGATCGTCCACTAGGAGTCCAAGGTCCTTCTCACAGTTACTGTTTTTGAGCCAGGTCTCACCTAATCTGTACTTATATCTTTGATTTTTCCTGCCTAAATGTAAAAGTTTGCTTTTTTCCACATTAAAACTCATTTTGTTGTATAGGGCCCATTGTTCCATTTTGTCAAGATCTTTTTGAATCGTGAGCTTGTCTTCTGGGGTATTGGCTATTCCTGCCAATTTAGTGTCATCAGCAAATTTGATGAGTTCCCCTTCTATTCCCTCATCTAAGTCATTGGAAAGATATTGAAGAGTACTGGGCCTAAGACAGAGCCTTGTGGTACCCCACTGCTTATTTCTCTCCATGCAGATGTAGTTCCATACTCATTAAGTATGGTTTGTCAGCCAACTACAAATCCATCTGGTGGTGATGTTGTCTATTCCACCTTTTTCTAGCTTACCAAGCAGTAGATTGTGGTCTACTTTGTAAAATGTCTTACTGAAATCTACGTATACGATGTCCACAGCATTTTGCTGGTCTACTAATTTGGTCACTTTATCAAAGATTGAAATAAGATTGGTTTGGCATGACCTGTTTTTAACAAAAGCCGTGCTGGCTACTGTTTATAACTTTGTTTGCTTCTAGTTGTTTGCAGATCTTTTTTTTATTATTATCTTTTCCAGGATCTTCCCAGGTATTGATGTTAGACTGATTGGTCTGTAGTTTCCTGGGTCTGTTTTTTTTCCCTTTATTGAATATGGGAACCATATCAGATTACCAACCATATAGATTAAATACTTGGCTTTTTTTCTTACTATAACCAATGAGAATGTTGCCTATTTTTATAGTTTGGAGTATATTTTGTGTGGAAGGTATGTGTATCTACACGCATTAACTTTATTTTTTTCCCATACTGGAGATGATATGGAGTTTATTACTCTATAAATGTTCCTGTTTGTATAGATGTGGCTGTCCTTATTTCTCCAATACTTTTCTGGGAAGCTAGAGTAACGTATCAGCATGTATAATAGCACTTTCTTTCAGTTTTCTCTTTTTCTTCCTGAAAATTCATACCATCTTTGTTCTGTTTAATGGTTTGGCCTTAAAACTGATTACTTGTCATGATACATTTTTGTAATTTCTAAATCCCAAACTTTAACTGCATTATCTATGTGACTGTAAAGTTAAAATAACCATCAGTGAAAGACCCTATAGATTTTATCAACCAATATTCATATTTTCATAGATTCACACAAATCAAGAAATTTCTTAGCTATTTTGAATTATTTTAGACTTTGGTATATCTGAAGCTTTGACCTTAATGTAATTACTTTGAAGCATGAGATCATTTTTAGATGAAATGTTGTAATACACGGTCCATAATCTGATTGGATTTAGAAGATTTCTAAGGTTCCTTCCAGAGCTATGATTCTATTATTGTTGAATTTATTCATTGATTGTCATCTATGTAATTCCAATATTACTTCTGGATGTATGGGTTATGAACAATAGTGCCAAATACAAAGTCTTGCTTATTTGTGGACATTTCACAATTTTCTTTTATTTACAGAGTCCATACTAGATTTTGTTTTTATATGCTGTAATCATTCAGTTTGACCATTCTCCCCACCCACCACCTGTCTCTGATAATGCTTCACAAGTAGCTTAAAACCTGGCTTTATCCTGGGCCTTGAGAAAGGGCCTGTGTAGAATCTGTGGTGATTGGCTGTGGTTTCGTCTATCGATATGCTTAGGTTCACTAGAGATTTTAAAGAAGAGATTAGACAGTCATTTGTCTGAGATGGTATAGGTTCTTCTGCTTGAGCAGGGGGCTGGACTAGAAGACCTCCAAGGTCCCTTCTATTCTATTCTATTCTAAATATTAAGTATGTTGCCTTAGAGTTCAGTTCTGGGCCTCATGCTCTTCAACTTATTTGCCATTCACTTGAAAGATAAGATGGAAGAAGAATTTTCAGATTTAGCAATGATACAAAGTTTAATAGGGTAATTACTATCTTAGAAGACAGAAACAATTTTAAAAACAATGTGCTGTATTAGAGAAGTGAGCTATAATAACAAAATAAATTTAATAAAAGCAAATGAAAATTTTCCCTTATAGAAAAAGGAAATCAAATTCAGAAGTACAGCCTACATTAATCATTGGTAGGATTTTCAATTTATGTGAAAGCCTGATTAAATGTTGTTCTTAAAGTCCCCTAGGATTTTTTTTAACTCCACTGAAGCTATGATGATAACCAAATTAAAGATTGGATGAAATTTTGCTATTCTTCCTTTTATCTCTCCAAAAGTGTACTGTACCTATAATGCTACTTTATCATTATTAAGATAAATGCAACAGTAGAAGTTCCTTTATTTTTTTAGAAGTCGCATTTTACCAAAATAATCACTTTGAATATATATTAGATATGTTAAGATCAATTGCTAACAGAGACATTAGCTCTAGAGGTACCGTTTTGTAGTGGGCCTAGCCTCTTTGGTCAGAAAATGTCCAGAAGGTGGTGCTGTGATGGTAGCCTGAGACAAGGGAGCAATTGTTTCTTGTTTTTCATTGAATTTAAAGAAGGACTTGTGACTTAGGTTGCTCACTGTTAAAATCTAAAAAAACAGCTTTTGTAGATTAGATAATAGCCGAAATATTAAACTTCTTAGAAAAATTGCTTGTGATCCTATCCATAAGGTTGATCATTTGGATTTCTCTTCTCAGAGTTTGCTATAAGAATAAGGACACCACACACACACACGCACACACAGTATAACGTATGTAGAATAACTGGTAGCAGCATATCTCAAGATGCACCAACATAGTTGTAAAAACAAAATCTTAAAAGATGTCAGCCAGACTGCAGTAGGTTGCTCCCATAATCTGTGAACTGTGCTCAACACAACTACCTAAAAAGATTAAGATTAGCCCAAATTAAAAGCCATGATTAAAAATGTCCATAATTCAAAGTGAAATTCTTAACCATTATCAGATGCAGAAAAACATGTGTAATAAAGTTTTCAGGATTCAGTAAAATTACTATAATAATACTTTTTGGGAAACATTAAAAACATATTATTGATTTTATGAATAAATGCATTTTCTTGAATGGTTTTAGAAAGCTGTGTGTATTCACATACAGACAGTGTTTAGAATAAGTAGTAGTCAGGATGTCTGCAGACATATTTATATTGGGTTGTTTAGATTGGCTACACCACTGTAATAATTTATAACAGTTTCAATGTAAACCTGCCATTGAGGAGGTCATAAAGGTCCTGTATTTTAACCATCATCATTTCAGATAAAGCCACACAGCTATTTCTCAAAGGAAATCTCCAGTTAAAACTGAAATATCTTAAAGATAAAATTTGCTTTTTAAAATTTAAACAATCTTGAACACCCATAAAGACCTCATTTTAACTGAGTGTTTGATATTCTACAACTAGTGATAACTTAAAATGTATTTTTGTTTTGTTTTTTTTAGCAGAACCACTTTACCACCATTTATTAATACAAAATTTGGCCCATTCATTAATGGCAAAAAAGACAAAGGTTTGGTTACAAGGGCTCATTATGTCCCCAGAAAGCTAAAATAAACACATTAAAGATTCCTTCCACTACACCCAAGTAATGCATGCAGAGCAAAAGTTTTTGTGCTCTATTTGGAATGTTTTCCTCCACACAGACCTGGTGGAAATTGAAAGCGAAGGTACCTTTAAACATACAAAGAAAGAGCTTTTCTATAGATGGTAAGATACCATATTTGCTTTCTAAAAGGCATTCTGAGATTTGACTACAGATAGTCATTCTTTTTTTAGTTTTTTTTTAAGTTATAAGCAATATTCCAGGAGGGTCTGTAAATTGCATGCACCTTCTAGGTGGTAATGGTATATTGGCCTGCAAAATACTCTCTAGATTAGGTATCCTAATTTGCATAGAACAGCATATTTATGCCTGAAAACTGGGCTCTTTAAATCACCAACATGATGGAATGGAATAAAGACACTACCCTGGGATCTACCCAGCTTAAGATATTAGTAGGTACTCTTAACATTAATTTGTACTTGGACCCATGTCTTGGATTGCACAGAATAGACCTAAATTATGATGCTGGCAAGCATCCATAAGAAAGGCAATGTTAAGTGAGGCACTCTTAGAAGATGATAGCAGGAAACTCCAAGCTGCTTCCTTGGGGCAGTAGGTGGTGTCAGATCTGAAGACCCAAGGGGTTTCTGGGAGAGAAGTTTCAGATTTCTAGTCTGCCACCTGCTGGCTCAGCCCTGATCATTACAACTGTCGGCTGGTCTGATAACAAAATAACAGAATATCAGAGTTGGAAGGGTCCTTGGAGGTCCTAGTCCAACCCCCTACTCAAGCATGATAATTTTTTACTTTATTAGTCTTCTCTGCACTCTTTCCAGAATCTCAACATCTTTTTTGTATCATAATGACCAAAACTGAACACAGTGTTTCAAGTGTAGTCTTTCCAAGGCATTATAAAGCGGTAATAATATTTCACCTGATCTTGTTTGTAACCCTCTGTTGATGCAGCCTAGGACTGCAATGGCTTTTTTGGCAGCTGCAGCACACTGCTGGCTCATATTTAAGTGATTGTGCACTAGGACCCCTAGATCCTTTTCACAGTTACTCTATTGATATAGGTACCATCTATTCTATATATGTACATTTGATTTTTCTTGCCTAAATGAAAAACCTTACTCTTCTCACCACTGAATTGCATTTTGTTGGAAAGGGGCCAAGTCTGTCATGATCCTTCTGCTTCCTGAGCCTTTCTTCTAAAATGTTGGCTATTCCTCCTTGCTTCATGTCTTCTGCATATCTGATGACTTCCTCTTCTATCCCCTCTTCTAAATTGTTTATGAAGATGTTGAAAAGTACTGAGACAGACAGCGGCCTGTGGCAGCTCCTCCCTTCAAACCTATGTTTGATGGTGACCGCAAGAAGTTAACTTTCTTCTTGAATCAAGTGTGGTCTCACATGAACAGAAATGTCAATGCCTATCCCGACCATGATGCCATGGTCAACGTGATAGCAGCAAACCTAGAGGGGGAGGCAGCAGAATGGTTTAACAGTTTGTACAATGAGCAAGCACCTGAGCTATGGGACTGCAATCTGTTCATCTGAGGTTTAAGAACCAGATTCAAGAATGGATCCATAGCTTTACAGGCTAAAAAGGATATTCATGAAGAAAAGCAGAGAAGTCAACCATCAAAAAATATGTGTGTGAATTCTGATGAGTGGCTGGCAGAATTGAGCAGTGGCCTGAACAATCCCTGGTTCATTATTTCAAAAATGGCCTGGACCCAGATTTATTCCAGGCTTGTGTCTACTGGGGAGATCCCTGATCAACTCCAGGAGTGGTATCACTTGGCCATGCATTTAGACATCAAGCTAACCCGCTACAAGAAATCACCAACTTCTGGACCTGGACCGAGACCAGACCAGACAAGACGTCCACCTGCCCGATGAACCCCACTGACAGGGATGACTGAACCTTCAAAAGCACTTTTGGGACTGCCAATCAAGTGTTTCAGTTGTGGCCAGCCAGGCCACTAGGTGGCAGTTTGTCCAGTCCCTTTCCTTCAGCAAAAAAGTGCCTCAGCTCCATTAGAAAAGAAAAAGGGAAGCCAACCACCTGCTAGAGAGAAATTGAATTGGATTACTCAGGATCAAGCCACTCAAGTCACCTCACCTACTCAAGAGAGAGTCGAGGCCCCAGCTGAAGCTGCCATCTCACCTGCTCCATATGACAGTGATGATGAGGGAGAGAACAACCCAATGGTGAATCAGCCTGTTACACCTTTTTCCCTCTCTGCCAAACTCATAGTCCCCAAGACGGGTGCCCAAATGAACTTATGGTTGTTAGTAGACTCTGGGTGTTCACAATGCCTAATCAGCCTCCCAACTGTCCTCAAGTTAGGCATCAGGGCCACCAAATGTGAAAATAAGTAGCGTCCATAGAATCACATCTCCAACATTTGGGTTGCAAATTTGGATACATAAACGATAATTTTTTTGGATCTAGATGCCATCTGTAAAACATTTTGTAAAAATTTTCTCTTAAGTGCTGAGCTTGTGTAAATTTAACATTTTTCACCCATATTCTTTTCCAAGTTTCCATCATAATTGGGTGTCCAAAATTACCTTCCCACTTAATCATACAATCTTTAACTAATTCAGTTCCAGAATCAATTTCAATTAAAGCATCATATATTCTTTTAATATGCATCACTCTTTGATCTCTAATTTGTATAATTAATTTTTCATCCTTTAAAGAAAAACCCATCTTGACATCTTTTTGCCATCTGGCTTGAAGTTGTGCATAATAATACCAATTATGAGCTATACCTTCCTCCCTTAATCTGTCTAATGATTTCAGTTCTAGGCTATTCCCTTCTTTATTTAAGAGTTTATCATAAGGCACCACGTCTTGAATTTGTTGTATACCTACACTCTGTATTGCATGCCTGGGAACTGTCCATAAAGGAATTTTACCGTTTAACTTATAATAATACTTTTTCCAGACACGCAACACAGAGTTTCTTATTATATGCTCTTTAAAACCCCTATCCAGTTTTTTATCATAAACTAAATACGCGTGGAACCCATACACTAACCCATATCCTTCTATATTTAATATTCTTTCATTTGTTAAATTAATCCAATCACTTATTGCCACTAGAACTGCTGCATAATAATATAATTTAAAGTTAGGCACTTTCAAACCACCTCTCTCTCTTGTGTCTTGAATAATTTTAAGTTTAACCCTTGGTTTCTTGCCATCCCAAATAAATTTGTTTATACCTTTCTGCCATTCATCAAGATTTCCATCCTTTTTAAGTATTGGTAACATTTGAAATAAAAATAAAAATTTCGGCAGTACATTCATTTTGATAGCGGCTATTCTGCCCAACATAGATAATTGTAATTTTTTCCAATTCTCCAATTCTTTTTGTACTTTACACCATAAGAGTTCATAATTATTCTTATATAATTTACCATTTGAAGCTTCTATATAAATTCCTAAATATTTAACTTTTTTAACTATCTCACATCCCGTTATTCTTTCCAAATCTTGTTTTAATTTATTATCAAAATTTTTAACCAACATCTTTGTCTTGGATAAATTTAATTTGAAACCTGAAACTTTTCCATAATTTCGAATAATTTCCATCAAACTCTGAGCCGATTGTATTGGCTGAGTTAGTGTCACAAGTAAATCATCTGCAAAGGCACATAATCTATAATCATGTTGTCTAATTTGTACCCCCTTTAATTCCTCTGATGCTCTAATCCTGTTCAATAATACCTCTAAAGTTAAAACAAACAATAAGGGGGATAAGGGACAACCCTGCCTAGTACCCTTCTCTATTTTAAATGAATCTGTTAATTGTCCATTCACTATAATCTGTCCTATTTGTTTCTGATATATAGCTGATATAGAGTTAATAAACTGGTCCCCCATTCCCATCCTTACCACAAGCCTTTGCAGAAATGTCCAATTCAATCTATCAAAAGCTTTTTCTGCATCTAAAAACATTAAAACAGCCGGAACTTGGATATGTTTATCCAAATATTCCAGTATATTAACAAGTTGTCTAACATTGGTTTTCATCTGTCTCCCTTGTAAAAAGCCAGTTTGATCCGGGTGAATCCTCTGTGTCAAAACTGTCATTAGTCTATTAGCCAAGATTTTTGCAAAAATCTTGTAATCCGTATTTAACAAGGAGATAGGTCTAAAATTTTTCTACTTGAACATTATCTTTACCCTCTTTAGGAATCAAGCATACATTAGCCGTTTTCCAAGAGGGTGGAACCCGACCACCCTCTTGTATATTCACAAATAACTCCCTCAAATGTTCCACCATTTCCTCCTGTAAACACTTATAATAAATCGTGGTAAAACCATCAGTTCCTGGAGATTTTCCCAATTTCAATTGCTTAATTGCATCAATAATTTCTTCTGACTTAATCAAGGCATTTAATCTATCTCTTTGTTCCAAAGTAATTTCCAAAACATTTTGATTTTGTAAAAAGGCATCTATCTCTTTCTCTTGAACTTTTTCTTCAGCATACAATTTGGTGTAGAACTCTAGAAAAGCCTTCTTAATAGTTTCTTGATGAAATACTTCTTGCCCCTTATATTCTACCTTCTCAATTAAACGGGATTTTTGTTTTTTCCTTAATGTATAAGCCAACCATCTGCCAGGTTTATTAGCATTGAAAAAGGTATTATGTTTAGCATATTGTATATTCCTGGCAACCTGGTCGGTCATCAAAATATCAAATTGTTTCCGTAGAACCTTTATCCCTTCTTTAATATTACTATCATCTAGCTTATCTATTAATAATAACTCTTTCTTTCTTATTTCCGCTTCTAGAACTCGCCTCTTTTCCTCTTGTTTACGTCTATGCCTAACATTCAATTCAATTAATATTCCACGCATGTGGGCCTTACTAGAGTCCCACACCGTTTCTATTGGTAAGCCTATATTCTTATTTAACCTAAAAAATTCCTTGATAGCCTTTTTACATTCTTGCACATACATTTCATATTTAAACAAATTTTTGGATAAAAATATGGTGGATTCTTCAAAATATTTTGAAAAAGCGTATTGAGTTTGTACCACAGTTGTTTTTGTTGGGTATTACAAAGGACTGTTCCACCATAGAGACTAAGTTGATTTTGAACTTGACTACAGCTGCAAGACTGTTGGTGGGACAATATTGGAAGTCATCTGAAATACCTTCTATTGAAGAATGGACGTTAAAAGTTACCCATCTTGTTGAGATGGCTAAGATTTCGGCATACCTGAAGAACCACTCAAATGAAACATTTTTGATGGACTGGAAGAAATGGATTGATTATATGCAAAAGAAATATCAGTTGAGAGAATTAGATTTGATATATAGTTAAATAGTTTAAAATAGTAGCTTAGTGGGGTTTCTTGCGTTTTTACCCTGTATTCATTCTGGGAAGCCTGGGGGGGAGGGGGGAGGGAGATAATATATATTAGTTTATGCTTCTCAACTGTAGTTGGGGGTTTAAGGGATTAGATAATTTTTGTAGGATGCTCGGGAGAACTTTAGTTAGTGCTTCGGATGGTGAGGAGGAGGAGCGAAAGTAGAAGAGGAGTGGGTTGCTGGAGGGTGTTGTGGAGGGGGGTTCCGAGCAGCTATTAGTATTGTTTTCTTAATATGTAATTTGTTTGTTTTCAGTTGAGTTAATATGTTATTATGTTATAATTGTTAAAAGTTTTTAAAAATTTAATAAAAAATACTTATACGAAAAAAAAAAGTTAGGCATCAGGGCAAGACAGTTTTCCACCCCCATGAAGTTTGAGCAGGCAGGTGGATGTTTAATAGGCAGAACCTTAATAACCCACCTGACGGAGCCGGTGCGGCTAGAGGTGGTGGAACATTGGGAATTTATCTGATTTGTGGTGGCCCCAAAAATGTCTGAAGCAGTGGTTTTAGGTTTAGCTTGGTTGGACAAGTAGAAACAAGTGGGAGGAAGGAATGAGAACCCTGAGGTTACCCATAGGACCATCTCCCCCCAACTCCTCCCATGATGCCAGCAGAGCAGCAAAACCACCATCTGAGACATTAAAAGCAGCAACAAATTTCCTGCCAGAAGTGCCTCTCATTCCCAGTAAATACAGAGACTTGGCAGAAGTATTTAGTGAGGTGGAATGTGACATTCTGCTGCCTCATAGACCCAATGACTGTGCCATTGAGATTCTACCAGGGGCTAAGTTATCTAAGCCAAAAATGTATGCCATGACCCCCCTCAAAGTGGAAGAATTGAGGCAGTACATTGAAAAAAATTGATTTTCTCTTCTTCCAATAATATTCTCTTTTGCCAACCTTAAATTAATACAGTTCTTATTATTTGAATAAATGACAATTAAATATAGACATTTTTCTCATGTTTCTGCAAATAATAACCAATATAAAATTTCTTTTCATTGATCATCTTTATTGCCTCATCGTAGATCCTATTTATAAAATTCTTATTTAAATTTGTTTTCCCCACAATATTCAAAGCATTCTTACTGCTTAAAATTTTCTCAAAATTAGTTACACTTAAGTATTTAAGTCTTTTTTCTCATACAAGCCACCACATTTTTACATTTCTCATATCTTAAAGAAAAAGAAGAAAAAAAACAGAAAACATTTCCTTTATATAAACTGTCAGAATCCAATTATATTTCATCGACTATGGAAAAACCCATTTCTGCTCTCTCTGGATTCTGTCATACTATGAAGGGGAAGGGGGATGAACAAAGGGGTTTTATGGCTCTCACTTCCTTCATTAAACTTCAAAGGGGCCGAATGTGGATTCTCACCAAGAGGACTGACCATAACAATATGGTCATAACCTTTCATCTACTCCTCTCTGAAGTCTCCCTTTTGCCGGCAGTAAGGGAAAAGGCGAGGAACAATGCAGTGCCTGGAGTCTGGGAAAAGAGAAGAGGAGGATCATCGCCCGGAAGAACTGTGGGGTGGGGGGCTGCATGAAAACACTTAAAACATAGAGACCAAAGGCCAATGCATATTAAAAGATTGTATAATGTATTGATAGAAATTGATTCTGAGACTGAATTAGTTAAGGATTGTATGATAAAGTGGGGACAAAATTTTGGACAACCAATTATGATGGAAACTTGGGAGAGGATCTGGGTGAAAAATGTAAAATTTACACAAGTGCAACATTTAAGAGAAAATTTTTATAAAATGTTTTATAGATGGCATTTGGATCCGAAGAAATTATCATGTATGTACCCTAATTTAAAACCTTATTATTATTATTATTATTATTATTATTATTATTATTATTATTATTATTATTATTATTATTATTATTTATTAGACTTATAAGCCGCTCTTCTCCAGGGGACCCAGAGCGGCTTACAACATAGATAAATAACAATCGCATTTAATAAGTCTAATATAAATTAAATTAAGATGATCATAAAGTTAAAACAATACCCCAAATTTTTTAATAAAAAAAAAAACATTCATCCAACATTCAACACCAATCATTCCCAGATCTGCCGACACAAATAAGTTTTTAATTCTTTTCGGAAGGCCAGAAGAGTGGGAGCGGTCCGAATCCCCGGAGGGAGCTGATTCCAGAGGGTAGGGGCCGCAACAGAGAAGGCCCTTCTCCTGGGGCCCGCCAGCCTACATTGACTGGTCGACGGGACCCGGAGAAGACCAACTCTGTGCTCTCTGACCGGTCGTGATGAGGTATGAGGCAAAAGACGGTCCTGCAAGTAACCTGGTCCTAGGCCATGTAGGGCTTTATAGGTAATAACCAACACTTTGAATTGCGAGCGGAGACTAATAGGTAGCCAGTGCAGCTCGCGGAGCGTTGATGAAATGTGGGCATACCGAGGTAAGCCCACGATTGCTCGCGCGGCTGCATTCTGGACTAATTGAAGTCTCCGAACACTCTTCAAGGGTAGCCCCATGTAGAGAGCATTGCAGTAGTCGATCCTCGAGGTGATAAGGGCATGAGCGACTGTGAGCAAGGCCTCCCTGTCCAGATAAGGTCGCAACTGGTGCACCAGGCGAACCTGGGCAAATGCTCCCCTCGTCACAGCCGCCAAATGTTGGTCTAAGTGCAGCTGTGGATCGAGGAGAACACCCAAGTTACGAACCTTCTCCAAGGGGTTCAAAGTTTCCCCCCCCAGAGTAATGGACGGACAGTTGGTCTTGTCCTTGGGAGGGAGAACCCACAGCCACTCCGTCTTGTCGGGATTAAGCTTTAGTCTGTTCTCACCCATCCAGGCCCTCACAGCCTCCAAACACCGGCACATCACTTCTGCTGCTTCGCTGACTTGGCACGGGATGGAAACGTACAGCTGGGTATCATCAGCGTACTGATGGTAACTCACCCCGTGTCTATGGATGATCTCACCCAGCGGCCTCATGTAAATATTAAACAGCAGGGGCGAAAGAACCGACCCCTGCGGCACCCCACAAGGGAGGAGCCTAGAGGTCGATCTTTGATCCCCTACCAACACCGACTGCGACCGGCCAGAGAGGTAGGAGGAGAACCACTGGAGAACAGTGCCTCCCACCCCCAACCCCTCCAGTCGGCGCAGAAGGATACCATGGTCAATGGTATCGAAAGCCGCTGAGAGGTCAAGAAGCACCAGGATAGAAGATAGACCCCTATCCCGGGCCCGCCAGAGATCATCCATCAGCGCGACCAAAGCAGTTTCCGTAGAGTAACCGGGTCTGAATCCCGACTGCAAGGGACCCAGATAATCGGTTTCCTCCAAGGCCCGTTGAAGTTGAAGCGCCACCACCTTCTCAACAACCTTCCCCACATAGGGAAGGTTGGAGACAGGACGATAGTTCGAAAGAATGGCTGAATCCAGGGAAGGCTTCTTGAGGAGTGGGCGCACAAGTGCCTCCTTTAAAGGAGCCGGAAAGGACCCATCCCTCAAAGAAGCGATGACTATCTCCTGGATCCAGCTCCGTGATACCTCCCTGCTGGCCGAGACCAGCCAGGAGGGACACGGGTCCAACAAGCAGGTGGCATTACTAACAGCTCCAATGGCCTTGTCCACTTCATCAGGTGTAACAGCTTCAAACTCATCCCAAATAAACTGACTAAGACGAGCCCCAGTCACCTCGACTGAATCATTATCAGTCGCCACTGCTACAATGTTGGAGTCGAGGTCCGCCCGGATCTGAGTGACTTTGTCTGCGAAAAAGTTGTTAAAATCCTCGGCACTTCCCTGCAAGGGTCCCCCAGACCTCCCCGTACCAAGGAGAGACCGAGTCACCCTAAACAGGGCAGCCGGGCGCGATTCCGCAGACGCGATTAAAGCGGAAAAATACCGGGATTTTGCCGCTTTAATCGCTCTCAGGTAGGATCTAATGTGTGATCTCAACCTGGTTCGATCAGATTCAGCCTTCGATCTTCTCCAACGCTTCTCTAGACGTCTCCTAAGACGTTTCATCCCCCTGAGCTCCTCAGTAAACCAAGGAGACTTCCTGGGTCCGAAACCATGGAGAGGCCGCATAGGCGCGATCCGATCCAAAGCCCCCGCAGCAGCTATATTCCAGGCCGCCACAAGGGACTCTGCCGAACCGTGTACGAGCGAATCTGGTAATTCCCCAAGCTCCGTCTGGAAACCCATTGGATCCATCAGGTGTCTGGGGCGGAACCACCTAATCGGTTCCGCCTCCCTGCGGGGGAGGATTGGAGCCCCAAAGTCAAGCCGCAGCAGGAAATGGTCTGACCATGACAAGGGAACCGTGACTAAACCCCTTAACACCAAACCATCGCTCAGCTGTTCCGAGAGAAAGATCATATCGGGCGAATGCCCCCCCTGGTGGGTCGGACCCTGAACTACTTGAGTCAGGTCCATGGTTGCCATGGAAGCCATGAACTCCTGCGCCAACCCAGAGGCCCGGCCAAGCGAAGGCAAGTTGAGGTCTCCCAGGACTATCAGCCTCGGGAGTTCAACTGCCAGCCCAGCCACTTCCTCGAGCAACGCAGGCAGGGCTGATGCCACGCAGCTGGGAGGCAGGTACGTAAGCAACAAGCCCACCTGAACTCCTAGGTCCAACTTCACCAGGAGGGACTCACAACCCGAAATCTCGGAAACAGTGAGCCTGCGCAAGCCGACGGTCTCCCGGGCTATTATAGCCACTCCTCCCCCCCTTCCCTGGGGTCGCGGCTGGTGCCACACCCGAAACCCAGCTGGGCACATTTCCGAGAGGGGAACACCCCCCTCGGTGCCCAGCCAGGTCTCGGTGATACATGCCAGGTCGGCCTCCTCATCACAGATTAATTCCCGGATGAGGGGAGCTTTATTTTGAACTGACCTGGCATTAAGCAGCAACAGTCTGAGTCCAGGGTCCGGATTTCGTTCATCACCAGTACTGCAGGTTGAACCAGTTGTTATAGAGGGGCCAGAACAGGGAATCGCTGTAAGGCAGCGATTGCTGGAGATGTGATTGTACGGAGGCTACTTATTTTCATGTATGGTGGACTTGTAGAAAAATCAAGGCTTTTTGGATAAAAATATGGTGGATAATTCAAAATATTTTGAAAAAACGTATTGAATTTTCACCTCAGTTGTTTTTATTAGTTATTATAAAGGATTGCACCACCACAGAGACGAACTTAATTCTGAACTTGATTACAGCTGCGAGATTGTTGGTTGGACAATATTGGAAGAAGGCAGAATTACCATCCATCGAGGAATGGACTTTGAAAGTCATAAATTTAGCAGAAATGGCTAAAGTATCTGCATATTTGAAGGATCACTCAAATGAAAAATATATGTTGGACTGGAAAAAATGGATAGATTATATTCAAGGGAAATATCAATCTAAGAAATTGTATTTATCATATAATTAAATATTTATTAGGATTTATATAATAACTTAGTTTAACTTAGTGGGTTTTCTTTTGTTTTGCCCTGTATTCACTTTGGGAAGTCGGGGGTGGGTGGGTTGGGGGGTTTATTATATTAATGTATTATAATGCACTCAACTAATACTTGCAATATATAAGGATGATATATTTATTGATATAAGAGGAGTTGCTCGGGCAGTACCTCTGGACCACATCTGGGGGTGGAGAGTGGGGAGTGAAGGAGTGGAGGGATGTAGGAAGGTTGTTGGAGAGGAGGGTGGAGAGTGAGGGAGGGAGAGAGGGAGGGGGAGGGAAGTAGGAGATAGGGAGGTAGGAAGAGGGGGATGTGGTGGAGGGGGTGCTGCCGAGCAACATCCATAGTTATTCTATTTTATGTAATTTTTAAAAAGTATGTATGTTTTGTTTTGTATGAGACAAAGGCGAAAATGATTATATTAAGTTGAGTTGTATTTAATTTGATTTTTTGTTAATAATTATAAAAAACTAATAAAATATTTACAAAAAAAACACTTAAAACATTGAAGGGTGGGAGAAAATTCCTCAGATCCTGTCTAACACACCTACAATCATTTTCTCTTAATAAATATGCCTGTTGGAAAAGATATTCCAAGAGTTCTGTATTCTTAAGATGTAAAGTGAGGTGGGTCCTTACATTAGACAGGATCTGCAAAAATAGTCCATCTGGAAGGGAGAACCTTGCCAGGGGACTTTGCAAAAAATACCATGTCAGATGATGGAGCAGGGAAGGGAGAAAACCCCCCCGGAGAGGGAGCTGCTGCCCCGACTGAAAACCTGCCAGATGTCGGGATCTGAGAAGTCAGAGTCCTTAGGAGAAGAGGTGGTGAAGATGCGCAACCACAAACCTCGGTGGTCAATGGGTGTTGGAAAGAAAGGCGAGTGGGAAAACAAATCAAGAAAGGTGACCCTGAGACAGGGGCGCACCCAACCAGAATGGAAGCAGGAGATGGGGAAATCCCTGTACGCAAGTGAAGAGGAAGGAAGCTATCCCCTAAGCAGGTCTGATGGGCTCAATATTTTAACTGTTTCAACTTCACCCTTTGCTACTTGTTGGGGGGAAAGAATTTCTTAGCAGATGCTCTCTCCCATATGCCCCAGTATAAAAGTACCCAAGAGCAGTGGTTCTCAACCTTCCAAATGCGGCGACCCTTTAATTCAGTTCCTTATGTTGTGGTGACCCCAACCCCCCATCCAGCTGGCCGGGGGGTATCAAAAACTTGACCAAAAAAGAGAGGAAAAAATGGGAAAGTATAGGTAGTCCACAACTTACAACAATTCGCTTAGTGACTGAAGTTACAACAGCACTGAAAAAGTGAATTATGATCATTTTTCACACTTATGATTGTTGCAGCATCCCTAGGGTCATGTGATTTACATTCAGATGCTTGACAACTGATTCATACTTATGACATTCACAGTGTCCCAGGGTCACATGATCAATGGCCAGGAGGTGTGGCCAGCTGATCACTCAGGTTGCAGAGTGCCTGTGGGGGGGGGAATCTGTGGGTCTCTGGGATGGGACTGGGGTGGGTGCCTGCCTGCCTTCCCTCCCCTTGTTCCTTCCTTCCTTCTTTTCTTCCTTTCCTTCACCTCCCTTAGTCTCTTCCTCCCTCCCTCCCTCCCTCCCCTTGTCCCTTCCTTCCTTCTTTCCTTCCTTCCTTCTTTCCTTCCTTTCCTCTTTGTCCCTTCCTTCCCTCCCTTCCATTGTTCCTTCCTTCCTTCCCTCTCTCATTGTTCCTTACTTACTTCCCTCTCTCTTCGTCCCTTCCTTCCTCCCCCCCATGCCCAGGAAGGGACAAGGGGAGGGGGATAGGCTGCCAGCGTTGCTGGGGGCTTTGCTGCCGGCAAACCTGCCTGTGCAGAGACAGAAGAAAGCTCTGCCCAGCTCACTTAGCTTCGCCGAAAGACTTGCCGCTTGCTAAGTTAGCAAGCGCCGGGCTACAGCTGATTCGCACTTCTGCTAAATTAGCAAAGCTCGAGCAAGTTTGCTGGGCAGGAGCCAAGGAGAGCAACTACAGCTGCAGAAGTGCGGATCAGCTGTAGAGGCTCGCCCCAATCCTGGACAAGAGGGAAGGAAGGAAGGACGGAAAGGACAAGGGGAAAGAGGGAGGGAAGGAGGGACAAAGAGGGAGGCAGAAGGAAGGAAGGAAGGAACGAAGGAAGGAAGGAAGGAAGGAAGGAAGGAAGGAAGGAAGGAAGGACGGACGGAAGGAAGGAAGGAAGGAAGGAAGGAAGGAAGGAAGGAAGGAAGGAAGGAAGGAGGGACAAAGAGGGAGGCGAAGGAAAGGAAGGAAGGACGGAAAGGACAAGGGGAAAGAGGGAGGGAAGGAGGGACAAAGAGGGAGGCAGAAGGAAGGAAGGAAGGAAGGAAGGAAGGAAGGAGGGAGGGAGGGACAAAGAGGGAGGTGAAGGAAAGGAAGGAAGGACAGAAGGAACAAGGGGAAAGAGGGAGGGAAGGAGGGACAAAGAGGGAGGCAGAAGGAAGGAAGGAAGGAGGGTCAAAGAGGGAGGTGAAGGGAAGGAAGGAAGGAAGGAAGGGACAATGGGAGAGGGAGGGAAGGAGGAAGAGACCAAGACGGAGGGAAGAAAGGAAATTCCAGCCAGGAGAGGCTTGGCAGCCTGGCTGCCGCGGAAGAGAAGAGTGCAAAGCCAAGGAAAAAAAGGTGACGGTTTCCTCCCAAATTGGGCTCCTTTTCTCCACCCCCTCCCTGGGTTTGTGGGGAATTTCTTGTCACCAACGCTGACAGGTGCTCCTTCGAGCCTGCCACGAGCTTTCTCGCCCCCTTTGCTTCTCCCCCCCGCTTTCATGAGGATTGTGGTGCCCTTGGGAAGCCGATCATGCTTTGAGTCCCTTCCTCCTTCCCTCCATCTCTCGACCTCCCCTTCGCTGATCTGTGTGCACGAGAAGAAGTCAATCCGGTTGCTGCACAATGAGTCCCTGGTGAGGGTGGGGCCTTGCTCTGCACCTGCGCTCTTCATGCGCCCCCTGCAGGGCACATTTGGTAGAGTTTGTGCAGACTGCCGCCAAGCAGCATATTTTCCACAAACAAGTAAGGTGGAGCGGAGAGGGGAGGGAGAGAAGGCGGTTGACAAGCCCTGCCTAAGACCATCGGAAATATGTGTTTTCCGATGGTCTTAGGCAACCCCTGTGAAAGGCTCGTGCGACCCCCAAAAGGGTCGCGACCCACAGGTTGAGAACCGCTGCCCAAGAGGAAGTAGTTAACTCCATCATCCTATCCAGATAGCTTGCAGTGCCAGCACTTACAAGACAGCAGAGAACAGCCCCTTTGCAGCCATTGGGGACTCATTGACACAGCTGCTTAAAAATGCCTTGGGGTGGTTCCAAAGACATAAAGATGAAATGATGTTAAAAGAGGGTTAGGCATGGAAGGGGAGTAAATTGTATGTCCCAGCCAGCCAGAGGACCTTGGTACTGTGAAGGAGCCATGACATGAAAACTACAGGCATTTTGGGTTTGTGAAAATTCTTCACTTGATAAAGAGACAGTTCTGGTGGCCAAAGCTGAAAAAGGACATAGAAGCCTGTGTAGCCATTTTCCCTGTATGTGCCTCCATGAAATGCCTACCTGGAAAGTCACCAGGCTTGCTACAGTTAGTAGCCAACCCTGCTAACCCATGGGAGGAAGTATCCACAGACTTTATTGTGGAGTTACCTGAGAGTGCTGGGAATACCATAATCTGGACTGTCATTAACCTGTTTCCCAAGGAAGCACACTTTGTGGTGTGTTTGAGGATTCCTTCAGCCTGACTCCTAGTCAAGATGTTTGTGCAGCACATCTACAGACTGCATGAAGTCCCAAAGCACATTCTCTCAGGCCAGGGGGTGCAGTTCACAGCCAAGTTTTGGCAGGAATTTTTGAAAATGATAGGCTGCTCCTAGGGGTAACCCACTCCAGTATCTTTGCCATGAAAATCCCATGGATAGTACCAAAAGGCAAAAAGATATGATGCTGGAAGATAAGCCCCTCAGGTCAGAAAGTGTTCAATATGCTACAGGGGAAGAACAGAGGGCTAGTACTAGTAGCGCCAGAAAGAGTGAAGCGACTCGGCCAAAGCCAAAAGGACGCTCAGCTGTGGATGCATCTGGTGGTGAAAGGAAAGTCCGATGCTATAAAGATCTCTTCTCCATAGGAACCTGGAATGTAAGATCCATGAATCAAGGCAAACTGGACGTGGTCAAACAAGAGATGACTGAACATCGACATCTTAGGAATCAGCGAACTAAAATGGACAGGAATGGGTGAATTTAATTCAGAGGACCATCAGGTATACTACTGAGGGCAAGAATCCCTCAGAAGAAATGGAATAGCCTTCATAGTCAATAAAAGAGTAGGAAAAGCAATACTGGGATACAATCCCCCAAATGACAGAATGATCTCAGTGCAAATCCAAGGCAAACCATTCAATATCACAGTAGTCCAAGTCTATGCCCCAACCACTGGTGCTGAAGAGGATGAAATTGACTGGTTCTATGAAGCCCTACAGCACCTTATAGAATCAACACCAAAAAATGATGTCCTTAACACCATGGGGGATTGGAATGCTAAAGTAGGAAGCCAAAAAATAACTGGAATAACAGGCAAGTTTGGCCTTGGAGTACAAAATGAAGCAGGGCACAGGCTGATAAAATTTTGTCAAGACAATACGATGGTCATAGCAAACACTCTTTTCCAACAACTCAAGAGACGGCTCTACACATGGACATCACCAGACAGTCAACACAGAAATCAGATTGACCATGTGCTCTGCAGCCAAAGAT
The DNA here is from genome assembly GCA_034064705.1 of Bothrops alternatus. NCBI lineage: Eukaryota > Metazoa > Chordata > Lepidosauria > Squamata > Viperidae > Bothrops > Bothrops alternatus. The sequence continues at coordinate 13,386,756 of JARGCV010000085.1, forward strand.
GGAGAAGCTCTTTACAGTCAGTAAAAACAAGACCAGGAGCTGACTGTGGCTCAGATCGTGAGCTTCTCGTTGCAAAATTTCGGCTTAAATTGAAGAAAGTAGGGAAAAACACTAGGCCACTCAGGTATGAACTAAATCATATCCCTGATGAATATACAGTAGAGGTGACAAATAGATTTAAGGAATTAGAGCTGATAAACAGAGTGCCTGAAAAACTATGGACAGAGGTTCACAACATTGTACAACTAAAACCATCCCAAAGAAAAAGAAATGCAAGAAAGCAAAATGGCTGTCTGAGGAAGCTTTGCAAATAGCTGAGGAAAGAAGGGAAGCAAAAGGCAAGGGAGAAAGAGAAAGATACACCCAATTGAATGCAGAATTCCAGAGAATAGCTAGAAGAGATAAGAATGCCCTCTTAAATGAACAGTGCAAAGAAATAGAAGAAAACAATAGAATAGGGAGAACCAGAGATCTCTTCGAGAAAATTGGAGATATGAAGGGAACATTTCATGCAAAGATGGGCATGATAAAGGACCAAAATGGCAGGGACCTAACAGAGGTAGAAGAGATTAAGAAGAGGTGGCAAAATTACACAGAAAAACTATACAAGAACAAGCTTAGCATCCCTGATAACCACGATGGGATGGTCACTGACCTCAAGCCAGACATCCTAGAATGTGAAGTGAAATGAGCCTTAGGAAAGCTGAGCAACAACAAAGCTAGTGACGGTGACAGTATTCCAACTGAGCTATTCAAAATCTTAAAAGACGATGCAGTAAAAGTGCTACATTCAATTTGCCAGCAAATTTGGAAAACTCAACAGTGGACACAGGAAAAGGTCAGTTTACATTCCAATTCCAACAAGATCTTGAAACCTGGGGAAATTTCCGATTATCATTATTAGGTAGGATTGCAATGACTAAAATGAACATATTACCAAGACTATTGTATTTATTTCAAACAATTCCAATAAAATTAGAGAAAACTTTTTTTAAAGAATTGGATAAAATAATAAATAAATTTATTTGGGCAGGCAAAAAAGCTAGGATAAATATGAAAACGTTACAGGACAGTAAGAGTAGAGGTGGACTTGGACTCCCTAAAGGGAAATTTATTATTATGCAGCAGGGTTATTATGGATTAAAGACTGGATAAATTTGGATAATGATAGGATATTAACGATTGAAGGACACGATTTACAGATGGGCTGGCATGCATTTCTGTGGGGGAAACAGAAGAAAATACATACATACTTTCAACAACATCAGATAAGAGGAGCATTGATTGGTATATGGGAAAAAATAAAAAAAAGACATTATGGGAAAATCCCAAATTGGTTTTCACCGATGGAGGCAGTAATTCACCCTAATACTCTAGAGAGAAAAAAGATGATGAGATACAAATAATTACTGGATAACCAAGGCAACCTTAAGCTAAGAGAAGAGTTGTAGGAACAAGGAATACCCATAGATTGGTGGTCTTATCTACAAATCACTTCTAGATATAATAGAGACAGGCAAGAATATGGAATAAATCAGACCCCACACTTACTCGATAAAATCCTAATAAGCAAGGAAGGAAAATCATTATCAAAAATTTATAAATATTTATTAGAAATAGAGTTAGAGGAAGAAATAGTGAAGGGGTCCATGTTAGCATGGGCACAAAATGTGGGGAGAAATATAAACCCAGAGGAAAGGGAAAGATTATGGAACGTAAATTGTAAATTGACGTTATCAACTGCATATAGAGAGAATCAATACAAAATGATTTATAAATGGCATTTAACACCAGCGAGATTGGCCAAAATGCATAAAAATATAGATCCGAAGTGTTGGAAATGTAGAATTAGAGAAGGAACATTCTACCACATGTGGTGGCTGTGCCCCAAAGCAAAAAAGTATTGGGAATGAATAAGAGACTGGATACAGGAGATAACGGAGATAAAAATGGATTTTAAACCAGAATTATTTCTATTGGGTATAATAAACTCAAAGATTAAAAAACAACTCCAACACATCATTATATATATATTGATTGCAGCTCGCATAGCATATACCCAATGTTGGAAGAATGAAAATATACCCACAGATGAAATGGTTATTTATAAAATTTTGGAATGCGCAGAAATGAATAAACTCACGCTAGAATTAAAAGACAAGGAGGCGACAGAATTTTATGAAATTTGGAATAAATGTTATATTTGGCTAGAACAGAGAAAGAAAAAGATATAATGATCGAATGTAAATAAAATGTAAGTAAAATGTAATAGAATAGTTAGAATGTATAGCATGGTTCTTTTAAAAGAAAAGATTTTTGTTTATATATGTATAGTTTGTTTTTGGTGTATGGTTTATGGTGAAAAAATAAAAAATTAAATAATAAAAAAAATATCTTTGGTGGACTCTCTAATGGTAATTCTAGCCTGCCAAACACTTGAGTGATTTGACCTTGGTTCCCACAAGAAAGTTATTGTTTTGTCTGAAACTAGAAGAATCCATCTTCCCTCCTCCCATAGCTGTGGAAAACTGAAAAATGAAGAAAGATGGCTGCAACCAAAGCAGTTTTGTAGGTTTGACAGTCAGGTCCCCTAAAGAAGGGGGAAATCCTGCAAATAAAGAGAATTTGGAGTCAGTAATTAACCCTTAGGCTTACTTGGATGTTTATCATAAAATCAACATATTAATCTTTCAGCTTTTACATCAGTACTTTTCATCCAAGTGACTTCTGATAGAGGATAACCCTTCCATTGCACTAAATATTGCAGCTTTCCCTTGTATAACCTGGAATCAAGGATTTGTTTTATTTCATAATGAGTTTCTCCCTCTACAACAAGAGGACCAGGTGCTTGTTTGGGAGGAGGTCTTAATGAGGACTCCCTGAAAGGCTTTAATAGACTGCAGTGAAAAACAGGATGAATCTTCCCTAAAAGGGGAGGAAGCTTCAATTCTACAGTGACTGGGTTTATAATCTGTACTATGGGAAAAGGTCCAAGAAACTTTGGTCCCAATTTTTTACTAGGTAGTTTGAGTCTCAGATATTTTGTAGAGAGATATACTTTTTCACCAACATGAAAAGACCTTTGAGGAGCCCTCTTCTTGTCTGCCTGTTCTTTGTAAACTTTTGAAACTTTGATCAGAGCTGCTTTTGCATTATCCCAAACAGTTTTCCAAGAAGTTGCCCATTTATCTAAAGTCTATGAAACAGGAGGGTCCTGAGGGAGTTCAGGCATGGGAACGAATTCCCTACCAGTGGCTATTTTAAATGGAGTGACTCCAGTGCTGCTATGCACTGTGTTATTGTAAGCCACTTCAGCAAAGGGGAAGAGATCAGCCCAAGTGGTCTGTGGGTAATCCATGTAACATCTAATATATTGTTCCACCATACTGTTAGCCTTTTCAGCTGTTCCATTAGTAGACAGGTAAAAAGCCGATGACAGTCCCTGAATGGACCCAATAAGTTTCAGAAAGTCTCTCCAGAATCTCACAGTTAACTGCACTCCTCTATCTGCTATAATTTGCTTTGGAGCTCCATGGAGTCAGTAGATATGTTTGATAAACATTTGTGCCAACTTTTTTGTGGAGGGGAGACCTGTGCAGGGAATGAAATGAGCTTGTTTTGAACAAAGGTCGATCACAGTCCATATTACCATATTTCCTCTACTTTCCAGTAATTCCACAATAAAATCCATGGCAATCTCTTCCCAAGGTTGGGAAGGGTCTGCCACTTGCTGTAACAATCCAGGAGGTTTACCCGGGCGCTTCTTCATTGTTGCACACGTTGCACAGCTTTTTACATAATTCTCAATGTCTTTTTTTAGTCCTGGCCACCAGAACTGTTGTCGAATCAAATGTAAAGTCTTTAGGTAGCCAAAGTGACCTCCTTGTTTACTATTGTGACTGCGTTGGAGAGCATTCAATTGACCATAGCAGTGGTTGGCAAGGCTGGGGCATCCCCCCATTTTTCCCTGTTTTTAATAGTTTGGTTAGCAGCAAGGCAATTTCAGCAAAAGAGGGAATGAACTGTAGGTAGAAGTTTGTGAAACCCAAAAAGCTCTGGAGCTGTTTACGGGTACATGGGGGATGCCATTTCAGTACAGATTTAACCTTGGTTGGGTCCATCTCAATGCCCTCATTGAGAGCTTTGCATAAAGTTTAGAGTTTAACAGTTTTTTGAATACTTCACATACTAGTTTAATATACACTACCATGGTTTCAGTATAGATAAGGATATTGTCAAGGTAAACTAAAACCCCTTTATATAGATGGTCATGCAGCATGATTAATCAATTGCATGAACACAGCAGGAGCTCCTTGCAGACAAAAAGGCATAACATTGAATTGATAGCTCCCCAATAGGCTGTTAAAAACTGTTTTCCACTCGTCCCCTTTCTTGATCCTCACTTGGTAATATGCCTCTTAGATCTAACTTGGTAAAACCTTTTCCTTTTGCCAGGTGGGCTAACCTGTCCTTCATCAAGAGGAGTGGGTACATATTCTCTACACTGACACTGTTTAATCCTTCATAATCAACACACAATCTCATCGACCCATCTTTCTTTTCTCTAAACAACACTGAGGCAGCTACTCAGGATTTTGCTGGTTGGATAAATCCCCTGGCTAAATTCTTATCAATGTACGATCTCAACTCTTTCTGTTCCTGAGGGGTCATTGAATATATTTTTGGTTTGGGTAATTTTGCTCCTGGTAAAATCTCAATGGCACAGTCCATAGTTCAGTGAGGCGGCAGGACATCACATTCCACCTCACTGAACACTTCTGCTAAGTCTCTATATTCACTTGGGATGACAGGTTCTCCCAGTGGAGAACTGGCAGCAGACTTCAAGGTTTCCAGGTGTTGCACCTGGCTCTCAACTGGGTTACTGAGTGGGGCAGGAGGCAACGGTCTGGTTGCTAGCCTTAAAGTCCTAACTCCATTTTCCCACCAAATCATTGGGCACCATTTATCAAGCCAGGCCAATTCCAGAATCACCGCTTCAGTCATTTTGGGGATCACCACAAATTGGATTAATTCCCCAATGCTCCCTAATTTCTAAATGTACTGGTTCAGTTAGGTAGGTAGCCGGGGCTCCCCCTATGAGAGATCCATCAGCCTGTTCAAACCTCATGGGTATGGGTAGTAATTTTGCTCTAATGTGTAGTTGTAATACGGTAGGGAGGTTAATTCGGCATCGGGTGCATCCCAAATCGACTAAAACGTTCAAGTCCATCTGAGTCCATGATTTAAGTACTACTATTCTGGTGGAGAAGGCAAAAGGTGGGACAGGCTGACTCACCATCAGGTTGTCTTTTCCTCTGTCATCGCTGTCATAGGGATCTGGGATGGATAGGCTTTCAGATGGTTCCTTTTGCTTTTCCTTGGGAGGAGAAGTGACTTGTACAACCTGCCCCTGGCTGGCCCAATTTGATTTCTCACACGTTGGTCGAAGTTGTCTCTTTGGCTTTGCCGGAGCAGCAGTCGCACTTTTTGGTGGAGGGAAAGGAACTGGGCACTCTGCAGCTCAATGTCCAGGTTGTCCACATCTGTAGGACTTGATCTGGGATCCAGCGGAGGCTCAAATGGATCCATGTGTTGTGGCAGGTGATGGTCATTGTGACAGTTGACGCTTCACAGGGTCTTGCTTTGGCTGAGACCCTGAAGCAGCAGGCTTGTGGTACCAGATCAGCTCAATGTCCATATTCGTAGCTAAGTGGTACCAATCATAGAGTTGATCAAGATTGCCTCTGCAGATGCATGCGTGGAACAGGTTGCGAACCAGCCCTGCTTTGAAATAGTGGATCAATGATTGCTCAGGCCATTGCCTGATCTTCCCTGCCAGTCTGTGAAATTCTCTCATGTATTCTCTGACTGTCCGGCCCTTTGCTTTATATTGTGTAAATCTTTTTCCACTTGTACCGTTTGGGATTCATCCTTGAATCTGGCCCTCAGTCTATGTGTGGATAGGTCGAGGTTCCATAGCTCAGGCACTTGATCCTCACATATGCCAGCTACCCACTCTGCAACATGCCTCCCCAAGTTGGCAGCCACTGCATCAATCATCTCTGCTTCATCCAAATAAGCCTGTTCATAATGATTAACATGAGACCACACCTGATTTAGGAAGATAGTCACTTTCTTGGGGTCTCCACCGAAAGTGAGCTTAAGAGAGGGTGGTTCAGTGGGGCTGCAATCCCACAAGTCTTGCATGAATCCAGGGAATTATGGTTGAGGTGGATGCAACCTCCCTCTCCAGAAATCTGGTGGTGGGGGTCTTGGGCTGGCAAGTCACCGACGTCGGTTGGGGCTGGCACAATGTTGATAGGGATAAGGACCTGCTGGGCACTGTTGACAATCTGGGCTGGTAGGATGCCTATGACAATTGGAGCTAGCATAGCACCGATAACACTCTGGGCTGGCTGGGCATCGGTAACAATCGGAGCTATGAGACCGACGGTGTCGATCTGGACTTGCATGGTGGCAGTAACAATCGGAGCTAGGAGACCAACGGCACCGATCTGGGCTAAGGGGATGCCTGCGTTGCTTGGGACTTACAGATCATATGTAATATTCAAGACTAACCTGTCATTGAGGCCGATCCAGACTGGTCTGGCATCAGTGGCAGTCGGGTCTTCACCAGTGCACTGGGCTCGTCAGGTCAGGCTTTGGGAATGGGGAGGTGGCCCACTCAATCACCACAGGGCAGGGCTTTGCCAGGATAGCTGTGGTTCCCGCGCCCATTTGCCTTCTCTCCCACTAGCGAATATCTGGCAAGTGGCGTGTCTCCCTTCACCCATATCCAAACGATCAAACTTCTCCCTCAGGCATTCCACTGAGTGGCTGTGGACAGCCATCAGGTACTTCCACTCACCTGATTCATCCCAGGCCACAGGCCACTTAGTCTTCATCAGTACAGGTGAAAGGAGACTCTGTGATGAAATCAATGGGAATTCAACCTTGGCAGCCTTCAGGGTTCTCTTAAGCGGTAGTGCAGCATCAGACTGCCAGGTTCCCCGTAGGATGATAGCTTCTTCCTTCTGAGTCAGCTTCTCCCCCAGGACTTCATGGGTCTTTGATCTCGCTCCAGCTGTTAGAAAAGTAACAGCCTTCACCCCATCCGCTGCAGCCACTCCCAGGCTTGAGATTAATTCCTCTTTTTTTCCATCTCTGCGTCTTCCCTGAGTCTTTGTCATCCTCCCAAGGATAATTGGATAATTGAATTTTGGAGTCTTGGTCTAATGTCATGTTCTGATAGATGAGACCAGTAGAAATAAGAACTCTGAGGCAATTTAAATAGCTACATAATATCGGCATGAACAAAGGTAAAACCAAGACTGGAAGTCCCCCCACAAAAAGGTTACAAAGTAAAAGTTAAACTCTCCACCCACTAATTTTGTAATAAATCACATTCTCCAATTAACACCTTTGGCGGACTCTCTAAGGGTAATTCTAGCCTACCAAACACTTGAGCGATTTGACCTTTGTTCCCACAAGAAAGTTATTATTTTGACTGAAACTAGAAGACTGCGTCTTCTCTCCCCCCATAGCTGTGGAAAGCTGAAAAATGAAGAAAGATGGCTGTAACCAAAGTAGTTTTGTAGGTTTGACAGTTGGTTTATTCAGTAAAGTTTTATACTCTTGGAAAAACAATGTCCCAGGAGTTCCTTTTTCTGGATTTGCCAATTGGACAGTTGACATAAGATCCCTTCCAGCTCTATTCTGATTGATTGATTGATTGATCGATCGATCAATGGATTGATTGATTGAAGTTGCTGGACCAGGACCAAATTGTTGTGGCCATTGTACCCTCCTAGAAAGTTTGAGAGTTAAAAATCTGGTAGAAGTTGAAAGCTTCACTTTATACAGCAAGTAGGTACTCTGAAAAGGAAAGACAGAAAGCAATGCCTATCCAGATGGTGGTTCTGTTTCATATATCAGGAGGAATAATAGAAAATCTGAACTCAGGACTCAACTTCAGAGGCTGGAAGAAAATGCAACATTCAGTGCATATCAGTGAGCAAAAGTCATGTGATTAAGTGGCTAACTTACATAATTTAGTAGGTTTGGGCTCCCAGGCTTTAGCCACCTCTTTATTTATTTACTTCCTGTGAGGTAGTTTCAATCATCACACCAGCAAACTCCAATGAGAACCTTAAGCCTGATCCCTTACTCCTATTGAAGTGGGTGTAACCATAATCACTCAACTCAAACAGGGAGATGGAGTGAGGCCTTATAGTCTGATTCTGTTCCAGTAGACCACACAATGTTTTCACATGTGGATTAAAGGATAAGAATAGGGAGACTTCCGGTTCTGTGCGCAGCGAAGCAGTTGAGAGGTTTGGGACTCCGTGCCCTCCAAGTAAGTTTCTTCCTGTTAGGGGACCCTAAATGGGCCAGAAGCCACCCCGGAGAGGTGGCAATGAAGGAAGGAAGTTCCAGGGACTGTGGAGAGATGGCGGTTGACCCTATCGGTTCAGGAGAAGCCTTCCATAAACCAACAGGAGAAAGGCTAGCCTAACTCCAGAGTCTAGTACAAGCTGTGAGCAACTGAAGTCAAAAGCATTATTTTAAGTTGATCATAAACAGTGTGCTTGAATCTTAATATATATATATATATATATTAAGATTCTTTACTCTTGCTCTCCTTTCTTTTTCTTTTCATCGTTTTATCTATTTCTTAAGAAATGTAAAAGTGTGAGATGGCTTATACGGAAAAAATAGAGTTAAATTTGTAAATGTAATTAATTTTTAAGAAAATCTTCACCAGTAAGAATATCTAGAATTTGATGGGAGAAATAAACTAAGATAAGGATTGTAACAGGATCTATGATAAGACAACCAGAATGACTGAATAGAAAAGAAATATTATATTGATATGATTATTATTTTTAGGAGTATTGGAAAAAATTATATGTTCAATTGTTATTTATTAAAATAATAAGAATTGTATTAATTCAATGTTTGCAAAAGAGGATATTTTGAGGAAAGAGGAAATCAACTAAAATTATTATGTGGAATATGGATTATAGAAATTAATTGTTAATGATTGTTTTACAAATGTAACCCAGAAAACACACTGTTCACCAATTATTAAGTGATTTATATTTTTAAAAAATTTAATAAAATATAGTACAAAAAAATAAAGGATTAGAATAGAACAGAACAGAATAGAATAGAATAGAATAGAAGCTTTTACTCTCTTGATGATATTGTATACTTTAGTTTGTTCTCTAAACCATATATTGTATACTTTAATTTGTTCTCTAAACCATGTGCAAGTCTTCCTATCTTGTCTTGTAACGCCAAGCATGTATCTGTCCATGGCTTTTTGTGTCACTCATAGCTTTTGTATCAATCGTGAAGTTAGTGTCCATGTTTCACTAGAACAGGTAGCATACACTGATTGAAAACTTGTTCTTGAAAATTACACTTAACTTGCTGAATGCCTGCCAACCACATTTAACATTGCCATTTAATTTCCTTTATTTTTTCCCAAGTTTTTTTTAATTAATTTTCCAATATTACATTTACATATTTGAAAAGTAGCGTGGCGGCTGAGCACAGTAATTCCATTACATTTGAATATCATCAGTACAAATCTCAAAGTATTACAACAACTAATTCCCTCTTTCCTCCATAGTATCTACTATCATATTTGGACCAATACAGTTCTTATTCTATCAATCAAACTAAAAATACCTTTCTAGTATTCATCAATAATCTTCATTCTATACATATCTTAATTGATTTGACATTCCATCTTTTAGACAATAACCTAGTAAGTTTTTCTTAACTTTAATTTTCCATTGATATTTAAATTTAACGTTTAATCTTTATCATTTCCAGATTTCAAATTATTTGGAATTAATTTCTAAGTCTCCTATCTCATATTTGGGGCTAATAACTTTTTTCTTTTCTTCTTTCTACTTCCTTCCTTCCTTCCTTTCCAGAAAAAAAAATAAACCATCAGCATTTGTACCACAAACCAATATACAAATTTAATTATTAATATTTATACTTCTAAGTTTTACTTAACCTTTGTCTCAACTCATAACAATATCTTAAATTCAAATCTTGGTTATTTGTAAACATTCGAACTTTTAGCCAATCAGTGACCTGATGGTTAATTTTCCCTTAATATTTTAATTTAACGTTTAATAATTTTTTTCCAAATTTTTAATTAAGCACAATTCCTTTATCATAATTCCTCATACAATCTAATATTTAAAATATACACCTTATATACAGTATAAATTCGACCATATATCTTTACAGACTAATAAAACAATATAATATTCTTATTTCTAGATTTATATTTCTAGATTTTATATAACCAAAATTTTCTTTATCTTAAATCGTTACAATATCTTGTGTTCAGAATACATATTCTATCCATTTAGATATATTCTATTTTAGATCTCATGTGTAAATCAAAACCCCAATCCTTTTCAGTCTTATTCTAGCTTTTTTTCTCTGCCAAGTCATCTTTGGTTTTTAATCATCAAAAAGATCTCCTTGTATTGTTGTGGCTATTGTTTGATGTTCATAAAGGTGTCCATTTGATGTTTTCTTAACAGGGCTAGCTGATTTAGCAGGCCGTCTGTTTGTTTTTCCCATTCGAAGCAGTTGTCCCGAAGTATGTATCTTCTCTTTCATCTTTTTCTCCTTTTTTATCTTCAAATTCCTTCTGGTTTATAAAAAAAGTCCTTTCTTTGTTCTCTATTATCAGTTTCCTTTCTGTGTTTTCCGTTATCTGTATTTGTTGAGTATCTTAAGTCTTCGGTCATAGCATTTGGTTGTTTCACTTTCTCTATAGAATTCTGTATAGATGATTCTTTGGTTGAAGTCATAGTTTGAGTTTGCATATTCAGACTTATACAAAGAGTTTGGATAATCACTTTTAACATATAAAGAATTTGTTCCTGTCCTTCCTCTGTAGGAGAAATCTATTCCTGTTCTTCTTCCATTGTAATATATTAAACTAAAAAAAACTTACAATCAGAAAGTCCACCAAGTGAGGAGCTGAGCTGAGTTTCTTGCAGATGGTGCTTCAAGGTTGCTTTATATCTTACCTATTTTCAAAGCAGTCAACAAGTCTCTCTTAAAGAATAGCGGGTTACGGTCTCAAATTTAGCCACCAGATGTCATCTCAGAGTTAGTTGGATCTTTCAGGATTCCCCCCTTTATTTTAAGGGGGAAAAACCCCAAATCTTCAATAATAGTTAGAGTAAAAATGAGAGAAGAAAAAAAATAAAGAGTAGAAAGTTACAAGTTTTAGGAAATAGAATTCCAATTAGGATCCCAGTATTTTTCCAATGTTTTAAACTCCCGAGTGGTTGATTGCCGCTGTTTCTGGAGGGAGGGCTCAAATCCCCCTTCCCTCACCACAAGGGGGAAAGTACTTTAGCAGCTTATGCAGTTAATTAAGTAATTAGGATGTAAGAGAGGCAGACCTCACCCAGTCTTTCCATGCTGCTTTGAAGTTGCCAGATGGTAAGTGTGACTTTGGCTGTTAGCAGCCTAGGGACAAGCCATATTTCTATGGCCAGTCCTTTTGTCCACCGGTTTGGAGGGAATGCCAGCTCTCCTATGATCCAGCAAAAGCCCCTCCTTGCTGGTCGCCTCTTTGGGGCAACTTTCGGCCCTTTTCAGGATCCCCCAGCGATGCATAATTGAACAGGGGAGAGAGAGCAAATCTCCCAGCCATCCATGGCAGCCGCATGACGAACCGGAAGCCTTAATTTCCTTTATTGTATCACCTTCTATTGAGATCTATTGGACAAAGTATATATAGTGGTCTATTATGTCTTCTCCAGATATAATTATTTTTCTTCCTTTGGTAAATTTATTAAACATGATCTGGCTCTTTTTCAGATTTATTTTTAAGCCAAATAGTTCTCTTACTTTGTGTAGCTCTTGCATTTGTCTTTGTAACTCTTCTGGATTTTGTGAGAAGAGAACAATGTCATCTGCAAATCTTTGCCATCTGCAAATCTCAGCCTTCGCCACATGTTTGTGGGACAAAATAAAAAATTCCATGAGACTTTCTAACTTCTCATGAGATCTCGCGAGAAGTTAGAAAGTCTCATGGAACTTTTTTTTATCAATAGTCCCACAAACATGTGGCGAAGGCTGAGAAATGGACAGATAAACAGAATGCAACTGAAAGGCAGGTTAGTAAACAACTGCTTGGGAGAGGCAAGGGCATCTGGGTGGGGTGGGGGTGGCAACCTTACCCTGCATGGTGACAGGAGGGTTAACGATGGGCACGGGGGGCCCCAGGAGGAGCTGCACAAAGCAGGCAGAGGGGAGGCTGGACAGATTGTGGGACCACTCCTCCTCTCCTCCATGCTGCCACTGCCACCACCGCTGATGTCATGGTTCTGAAAGAAGAAGCTTTTCAAAGAATTTTGAGGCCTTGTTTATCTTAAAGAATCTTTTTATTGCTACATAGCTTCGGCATGTACATAATGAAGCCAAAAACTGAATACTCCTTTCCCCAATCATCTGTAACAAAGCATAACTCACTCTTTCATTTAACAGTCATCAATCACGTTCTCCAATTAGTTTGAAGTGTGAACTTTCCCTCCTGTATCTCCTCTGGTTACAACTGTCCTTGAAAATACTATACTGAAATATTGTGATGGCTAACTATTCCCCGAGTACATACTTTCCCCCCTCCCTTCTAACATTGTCTGACTTTAACTCTAGAAGTGATACACAGGTTAAATAAAACATGTATGCGTCTTCATATATTGTCAAGCAAGAACATCCGATGTTAGCAGCCTTGACAGCTGCTGGTTTGGCCAAAGCAACCCAGCTGTCACTGCCACTGCCACTGTACCACCTGGCTCTGCCACTCCCATGCCGCTGCCCTGCTCTGGCCCCTGGCAGCACCTCTGCTCTACGCGGCTGTCTCAAGCATCCACGATTGGCCTCTGTGCCACTGGCAGTAGTACCCCGTAGTCCTGCCCAGCTCCACTCTGGCCCCAGGCAGCACCTCTGCCCTGTGCGGCTGTCTCCTGCCCAGTGCCGCTGCCATGAGGCCACAGAATAAGCCAGGTGGAAGTAATGAACCAGGTCGGGGCGGCAGGAGAAGGGCACTCTGCGACGGTTGGGTCCAACGCACATGAGGCTGCTGCCTCACGTTCCATGCTGTGCCATGCCGGGGCTGGGCTGGATTGGGCCTCCATGCTGCTTCTTCCCCTGTGGACATCGGGAGTGCCCACCCCACTTACTCCTCATCCCAGGACAGCTGCCACTATCCCACACTCTCCAGCCCATCGCCAGCCAACTGGGTGCACTGAGCTCAGGCCTTGGCCAGATGGAGGCTGGAGGGGAGCAAGAGCCATGGTTGCCTGGCTCTTCCGCCTGAGGACACATGTGGGGAAAGGCGCCACCCAGCTCAGTAAGCCACAATCTGCCCGCAAAGGGAGGAGGAGGATTGAGGAGGAGGGCTGGCTGGGGACATGTGCAGCAGTGCCCATCGGGGGAATCTGACCAGTCCCAGCCTGAAGGGGGGAGAGGCCGAGGGAACCCGAAGGGAGGCATCCCAGAGCACCTGGCTGGCCGGCAACAGGTTGGAGAGCGCCAGACAGTGGCAACTGCCCCGGGATGAGGGATAGGCAGGGTGGGTGCTCCCGATGTCCATGGGGGAAGAAGCAGTGAGGAGGCTCCACACCCAGCCCAATCCAGCCTAGCCTCGACATGGCAAGTGAGGCAGCAGCCCCACATGCGTCCCCTGCCAATCAAGCAGAGCTGCAGCATCTGCGGCAGAAGAGCGCAGGTGGGCAGCGGAAGGCACAAGGAGCCCCAATCCCAGCACAGCCTCTCCCCACTCTCGTCCCCCCCCTCAGAAGAGCTGCAGGTCTCAGGAGCCTCCCCCCATGTCCCCCATACCCCCAGGGAAGAAAACCATTGCGAGACACTCTTCTGTTTTAACTTTTTTCCCTTGTCTCATTTTAGAGTTTTCATCCTGTACCGGAGGATTGGAGGGAAGCAAATATAACCCCGATCTTCAAGAAAGGATCCAGAGGTGATCCAGGAAACTATAGACCAGTCAGTCTAACCTCAGTTCCAGGCAAACTGATGGAAACCATTATTAAAGATAAAATTACAGGGCACATAGAAAAACAGGCATTGCTGAAAGAAAATCAACATGGTTTCTGCAAAGGCAAATCATGTCTTACTAACTTGTTAGAATTCTTTGAGGGTGTAAATAAATACATAGATAAAGGGGCCCCAGTTGATATTGTATATCTTGACTTTCAAAAGGCTTTTGACAAAGTCCCTCACCAAAGGCTCTTAAAAAAGCTCTCCAGCCACGGAATTAGAGGACAGGTCTTGTCCTGGATTGGTAACTGGCTAAATTGTAGGAAGCAAAGGGTGGCAATAAATGGACAATTCTCCGGATGGAAAGAAGTGAGAAGTGGTGTACCCCAAGGTTCAGTTTTGGGGCCTTTACTTTTTAATTTATTCATCAATGATCTGGATGTAGAAGTTAATAGTGAGGTAGCCAAGTTTGCTGATGACACTAAATTGTTCCGGGTTGTGAAAAGTGAAACTGATTGTCAGGAGCTCCAGAAGGATCTCTCGAAATTGTGTGAGTGGGCAACAAAGTGGCAAATGCATTTTAACCTAAACAAGTGCAAAGTTATGCACATCGGGGCAAAGAACCCCAATTATACTTACCAACTGATGGGGACCAAACTTTCTGAGACAACCCAAGAAAGGGATCTTGGGGTTTTGGTGGACAGCTCGATGAAGATGTCAACCCAATGCGCAGCAGCAGTAAAAAAAGCAAATTCCATGCTTGGCATGATTAGGAAGGGAATCGAAAATAAGTCAGCAAGTGTTGTATTGCTTCTGTACAAATCGATGGTGAGACCACACTTGGAGTACTGTGTACAGTTCTGGTCACCGCACCAAAAAAAGGGCAACAAGAATGATCAAGGAAATGGAGCGCCTCCCTTATGAAACCAGATTGCAACGCCTTGGTCTCTTCAGCCTTGAAAGACGGCGTTTAAGGGGTGACTTGATCAAAGTGTATAAAATCATGCATGGGATAGAAAAGGTGGATAGAGAAAAATTCTTTTCTCTATCATACAATACCAGGACAAGGGGGCACTCCCTAAAGCTCATAGCTAAGAAAGTGAGGACAAATAAAGGGAAATATTTCTTCACCCAGAGGGCCGTTGATTTATGGAATTCACTTCCAGAAGGGGTCGTGACAGCTGTCAGCCTTGACAGCTTCAAGGCAGGGCTAGATAGATTCATGGATGCAAAGTGTATCGGTGGTTATTAAAATGGATGTCCATGTGCCGCCTCTATGTTGGTTGAGGCAGGCAGGATTCCCTTGGGTACCATTTGTTGGGGGTCAAGGGAAAGGGAGGGTTTTGCCTTCTCCTTCTGCTCAAGATCCCCATGTACAATTGGTGGACCACTGTGTGACACAGAATGCTGGACTCGATGGGCTTTGGCCTGATTCAGCATGGCTCTTCTTATGTTCTTATGTTCTTATCCTGCATTCGTGAGACGGCAGCATTTGGGAGGGGGTGTACCTATCCCCTTCCTCCCCAAGCCATCAGCTGAGCAAGACACTTTTCTGCCCACTGCCCCACCCACCAGAGACCCCCTGGATCTCCCCCAACCCTGCCTGGCCCCCACAGGCATCCCTCCCCAACATCAAGCTGGCCACGCCCACCCAGTCTGCCATGACCACCATAGCCATGCCCACCCAGCGGGCCATGCCCACCCGGCGATACATAAGTGGATTTTGGGTTGCAGTTTGGGCACTCGGTCTCTAAAAGGTTTGCCACCACTGGTCTAGCCCACGCTGCTTGCAACCGAAGTTCCAGAGCATGAACGTAAACATTGGTGAACAGTGTGCTTGGAATTGGTGAGAGTACTGATCTTCTTTCTTCTATCTACTATTTAAATCCTAGAAAAGATCCCCAAACCAAGAAAACTTCCAGAAATGAAGGGAGGGGACTATATCCCCATTCTCTTACAGATGGAAGTGGCAAATTAACATAAAAGGTTGAAAGAGATATACTAAAACTTGATTTAAAATATTTCAGTCTGGACAAATCTAGGAACTAAAAAACTGTCAAGATTATACCCTTAAAAAATTCTGATGGAATTATAAAAATATATAATAAAAATAAATTTTGATGGAAAGAAAAACCGTAAAAAGAAATAACTGCTGATATCTAGTGGAGAATCAGAGAATAGAACACTAACAGTAAAAACTCAGAAATTGGCAGAATGCCCAGAAACAAAGAAAAAGTTGTTCCTTTGAATTGCAAATAACCTTGAAGACAGCTGGGAACAAAGGAAGAGCCATCTATAAGATTAAAAAGCATTTGAAAGAAAAGGGGGAAAAAACCACCTGGACTGTTGCTTAAACCTAAGAAATGTTTATGGAAAAAAAATTGTTAGCTTTTTGGCTAATCTTTTAGAGGAGAATTTGCAGGAAGGATTTAAAATGGCTTAATATACTGAATCTGTAATTTTTTATATATATATAAAAATTTTTATTAAAGCAATCAACATTAATCATAATAGCATATTAAAAAGCAGTCAACATAAATCATAAAATACAACCGTAAGTATTAGTCTTTGTACACGTCAACTTTGGTAAACATTCTTCACTCCTCATGTCAAGCCTCAACTATACGCCAGATACATTTTATTTGATTGGTGTTTCTCTTGTATATATTCTATCCACTGTTTCCAGTCTATCATATATTGTTCATTTGAGCGATCCTTCAAATATGCTGATATTTTCACCATTTCTGCCACATTTATTACTTTCATAGTCCATTCTTCAATAGGTGGTATTTCTGGCTTCTTCCAGTATTGTCCCACCAGCAGTCTTGCTGCTGTGATCAAGTTCAGAATTAAGTTCATCTCCGTGGTAGTGCAATCTTTTATGATCCCTAACAGAAACACCTGAGGTAGAAATTCAATACGCTTTTTCAAAATGGTTTGGAGTGTCCACCATATTTTTCTCCAGAAGGCATTAATTTTTCTACATGTCCACCAAACATGAAAATATGTAGCCTCCATACTACCACACCTCCAACATTTAGGTTGGGTGTCTGGATAGATATATGATAATTTTTTCGGATCTAGATGCCACCTATAGAACATCTTGTAGAAGTTTTCCCTTAAATGTTGCGCTTTCGTAAATTCTACATTTCTCACCCAGATTCCCTCCCACGTTTCCATTGTGATAGGTTGCCCAAAATCTTGTTCCCACTTTACCATACAGTTCTTGACTAGTACAGTTTCAGAGTCAATTTCTATCAGTACACTGTACACACGTTTGATATGCATGATCCCCTGCTCTCTAACCTGCTCAATTAAATTCTCATCTGTAAGGGATAAGCCCTTCTTCAGGTCTTTTTGCCACCTAGACTGCAGTTGCAAATATGAAACCCAGGTACCCCCTATTCCTTCATCTGCTAGCGTATTTGGTGGCTTTAATGAAAACACATTTTCTTCTTCCAATACAAGTTTACTATAGGG
Source organism: Bothrops alternatus (assembly GCA_034064705.1). NCBI lineage: Eukaryota > Metazoa > Chordata > Lepidosauria > Squamata > Viperidae > Bothrops > Bothrops alternatus. Next base: position 13,404,285 of record JARGCV010000085.1, read on the forward strand.
CACCACTTCCTGTCCTTGTGATATATTTATGTCCCCTATTGCATGCCCGGGGATCGTCCAGATGGGAATCTTATCGTGTAGTATACACTTATATTTCTTCCAGACCCACAACAACGGGGTTCATAGTGGGTTCTCCCTGAAGTTCTTGTCAGCCTTTTTGTCATACACCAGGTATGCGTGCCAGCCATATAGTAGACCATGCCCTTCAACATTCAATATTCTGTCGTTCGTCATGTTGATCCAGTCACTCAGTGCCACCAGCGCCGCGGCGTAGTAATATAACTTCAGATTGGGCATTTTTAAGCCCACTCTCTTCCTTGTATCCTGGATGATTTTTAATTTAACCCTTGGTTTCTTGCCATCCCAAATAAATCTGTTGATGCCCTTCTGCCATTCATCCAAGTCCACATCCTTTTTGAGTATGGGTAGCATTTGAAAGAGAAATAGAAATTTTGGCAATACGTTCATTTTTACTGCCGCTATCCTGCCCAGCAGGGACAATTGTAGTGTTTTCCACCTGTCCAGATCTGTTTGTATCTTGTTCCACAGAACCTCATAGTTATTCTTGTATAATTTCGCATTCGTTGCTTCTATCTCCACTCCTAAGTATTTAACTTTCTTAACTATTTCACAACCCGTTATTCTTTCCAAGTCCTGTTTTGCTTTGTTATCTAGATTTTTAACTAGCATCTTTGTCTTAGCTATATTTACTTTGAAGCCTGATACCCTACCATAGTCTTTCATTATCTCCATCAATCTCCTAGCTGATTGTGCTGGTTGCGCCATTGTCACCAGCAGGTCGTCCGCGAAGGCACATAGTCTGTAGTCTTGTTGTCTAATCCGTATGCCCTTTATGTCCTCTGCCGCTCTTATCTTGTTCAGTAGAATCTCCAGCGTTAAAACAAATAGCAAGGGGGATAGCGGGAATCCCTGTCTCGTGCCCTTTTCTATGTTAAATGAGTCTGTTAGGTCTCCATTCACAATGATCTGGCCTGTTTGTTTCTGGTAAATTGCCAGTATGGAGTTAAGAAACTGTTTTCCCATTTTCATCCCCCCGATCAGTTTTGTCAGAAACGGCCAATTCAGTCTGTCGAAGGCTTTTTCTGCATCCACAAACATGAGGGTAGCGGGCACCTGGTTGTGCCTTTCCAAATACTCTATTATGTTCAGCAGTTGTCTTACATTAGTTTTCATCTGACGTCCTTGTATAAATCCAGTTTGATCCGGGTTTATTTTTTTTTGTAACACAGTCATTAATCTGTTGGCCAAAATTTTTGCGAAGATTTTGTAATCTGTGTTCAGTAGTGAGATGGGTCTGTAATTTTCAGGTTGTACGTTATCTTTTCCCTCTTTGGGGATTAGGGAGATGTAAGCTGTTTTCCATGACGGTGGGACTTGGCCTCCTTCTTGTATGTTGACAAATAACTTTCTGAGGGGTTCTATCATTTCCTCTAGTAGATGCCTGTAGTAGGTCGCTGTTATCCCATCCGTCCCGGGCGATTTTCCCTTTTTCAATTGTTTGATCACTGAGTGTATTTCCTCTTTTGTGATCAATGCATTCAGGGCATCTCTTTGTTCATCGGTGATTATCAATAACTGTTCATTTTGTAGAAACTTATCTATCTCCTTGTCTTGTGTCTTCTCCTCGGCGTATAACTTTGAGTAGAACTCGTAAAAGCTTTCTTGATTACTTCCTGTTGAAAGTCTTCCTTGCCTTTGTACTCTATCTTTTCAATTATGTGGGATTTCTGCTTCTTCCTTAAGATATAAGCCAGCCATTGACCAGGTTTATTGGAATTACAGAATGTCTTATGTTTTGCGTATTGTATATTCCTTGCCACTTGGTCTGCCAACAACAAGTCAAATTGTTTCCTTAGGATCTTGATTCCTTCTTTGGTGACTTTGTCATCCGGTCTTTTTATTAATAGTTGCTCTTTCTTACTTATCTCATCTTCTAACTCCTTTCTTTTTTGTTCTTGTTTACGACGGTGCCTTTTATTCGTGTCCATGAGAATCCCACGCATATATGCCTTGCTGGCATCCCATATCATTTCTATAGGTTTCTCATTTTTCATATTTATGCAAAAGAATTCCTTCATCGCATTTTTGCATTCAGCCACCTTTTCTTCATATTTAAACAGGTTTTCGTTAATTCTCCAGGATCTCTTAGGTTTCTGACCATGTCTTAATTCCATCCATACCGGGTTATGGTCTGATAGAACTTTGGGTAGGATTTTCACCATTTTTAGGCTAACCAGCAAGTTGCTAGTTGTTAATATAAAGTCAATTCTGGAGAATGATTGATGTCTGTCTGAAAAAAATGTGAATTCTTGCTCTTTGCCGTGTCTTTCCCTCCAAATGTCTATCAATTTGAGGTCTTCCTTTATGTCGAAGAAGGATTTAGGCAACTTGGAGTGTTTTTGCGGGTTAAGTGCTGTCTTCTTTTTATACAGGACGACCTCTATGACACCGTTCCAGTCTCCCATTATAATACATGATCTGTAGTTGAGTTGTGTTAACTTCTTGTGTATCAATTTGTAGAATTTTCCTTGTTGTTGATTTGGTGCATATATGCCCATCACCAGAATTTTCTTATCTTCCTGTACTATTTTGATTGCTAGGTATCTACCTTGGGAGTCTGACTCTATTAGCTTAGTTCTTATATGTTTCTTCACATATATAACAATTCCATTCTTCTTTCCTGCTGCCGCTGCAACAAATTGTGTGCCTAATTTGTTGTTGGTTAAATATTTCTGGTCCGCCGCTCTGATGTGCGTTTCTTGTAGGCAAATTATATCATTTTTACCTTGATTCAGGTAATGAAATATTTTCTTCCTTTTCTGTGGGGAGTTTAACCCGTTAACGTTCCAGGTCAAATATTTACTTGTCATGGTCGGCTTCAGGATACTCCTGCCAGACCGTTTTTCCCCTGCTTTCTTCTTTGGTCTCGTTCCCATGGTATCCGGGTTGGTGCTCATATTGTTTTGTGGGATCTTTTCTTGCTGGTCTGTGCATTTGGTAGTAGACCTTAATTGCCTTGACTCTGTAATCTGCCCTGCTTCCATGTTTTTATTGCCATCTGTTCTCTGTGCAGTCGCATCCCGAGGTCCTTTCACTTCTCCTGCTGCTGCGGTGGTCTGTGCTTCTGAGGAGTTTGATCGTTGTTCTAAGTCCCTTCCTCTTTCATGTAGCCAGTCTACATTGTCCCTCGTTGTGGGTTGAGGTCCTTCCGCCTTCAGTTCCTTTTCAAGAAATTCTTTGGCTTTCTGGATTGAGTTCAGATGGTATCTTTTGCTTTTATAGAGTAGTGATATTCCAGTTGGGGCTTCCCATCGAAATTGTAGAGCGTGTGCTTTCAGTTCATTGACCAGGAACTTGTAGTCTTTTCTGTCTCTTAACATCTTCGGGGGGATCTCTTTCAGTATCGCCACCTCTTGCTCCTCTACATATAATTTCTTGTTATAGGACGTTGTAGAGATAAAGTCCCGGAACCCTTTTGTTGCAAAATGGATAACCACGTCCCTTGGTAGGTTTCTGTTTGCTGCCATCCATGAGTTGACTCTGTGGATTCTGTTGACTTGCCACGAAATAGTTTCGGCTTTCTCTCCCAGAAATTTTGCCAGGGCTTTTACAAAGATTCTTTTCAGGTCCTTTTGGTCTTCATTTGCTGTCTCTCTCAATCCCCTAAATCTGATTGCTGTCGCCATCTGCCAATATTGCATCATAGTGGATTGGTCCTGAGCCACACTTTTCATCTCCGCTATTTGTCCCTCCATGTGACTCTCCACCTCTTCCATCCTTTTTTCAACCCTCTCCCAGATCTCCTTAAAAATTTTTCCCATTTCATCTCTCATTCTCTTGTTGTGTGTTTGCATTGTTTCCTTGATTTGATCCAGGTCTGCAGTCACCGCTCTGCTTTGTTCTTCCCACTTTCTCTCTAAATCTCTGCCTTGTTTCTCCAGCTTCTGTTCTATATCTTTGCGCCGTCTCTCCATCCTTGTGCCCACTTCCTCCAACTTTTTATCCATTTCCTCCATCCTTTTCCCAATGCCTCTATCATCTCTTTTAGTTCTTTCATCATGTGCGTTACTGGAGAGGCCTTGGTTGACAGGGGGGTCTGGGGGCCTGTAGGTAAGTGGGAGGATGGGAGGGCAGATAGATTATTCCCTGGTGTTTTAGGAAGCTGAGCTGGGGAGGGTGCAGCTAGCTTTGGGGGTATTAGTTTGGTCTGCTTGGTGGCCATCCTGAGTTCAGCCTGCTGTTGGCCAGGCTTTTCTTTTGATTTTTAAAATGAACCAAATTAATCACAAGGCAGTATTCAGGTGAAGATCCTGTATTCTGACCTTTCAGGGATAAGGCTCAAAATTCAAAATTCAAACAGCTCAGGGATAAGAATCAGTGTTCAGGCAGTTCCAAGATAGGCGTCATCTACGATCAGAGAGCCAGTTCAAATTGAATCTCACCCTAGCTGTGCTTTGGCTCCCTCCAAGCTGTAGCCTGTCAGCCTTTCCCTTCTCTTCGCTCTTTTCAGGGTCCTTCTTGCCCTTCTGTTTTTTCCTCTTCCAGATCAAGTTCTAATGTGTTCTGTCAGCTTTTTTTTTAAAAAAAAAACCCTATCCATCCAGCCTTGCCTTTAAAGCATCCCAGGTCGATCTCCAGCCTTCCATCTCCCCTCCAACGCTCTCCTTTCTCTCCTTCACCCTCCTTCCTCCCTTGAAAGTTCTGGCCGCTGCGCTACCCCTGGGGCTCCAATTCCCTTAACTCAGGGGCGCAGCAAGGAGGGCTTCTCTCCCCAAGTCTCTCTGCCGTCCGGGGTGTTTCTCTTCCTGGCCTTCCACCTCCTCCTCCCTCCTTACTGCTTCTTTGTTTCTGTACCTTTCACCTCCATTGCTCGTGCCAGCTCCAGCTCGTCGGGTCTTCAGGCCGGCTGCTGCTGGCCTCTCCGTCCTCTGCTTGAGCCCCCTCTGACTTTCTCACGGCTTGCTTCACCTCTTCAGATTCGCCAGAGAATCCTCTTTAAGCTGGTAGTCCCTCTCGGTAGCCAACGCTCCTGTTGGCCGGGAAATTGCCGTAGAACCGAGCCCCGTCTCGGAGCTCTCTGGAAACGGCTCCGCACCGCGTGACCGGAACCGGAAGTCCCTGAATCTGTAATTTTGACTGACTGATAAATTGACTTTTGAATTAAAACATTGATGAAAGATTATTTGAAGGGGGGGACAACATGGATATCACATACGTATCAAAGAATGACAGGATGCCACATTCAATATTTTCTCCTGAAGGACTTAGCCTGGAAAATCAAGGTCCTCCAGAAGCAATACTTCAAGGCAAGATAAATACTTTCCCAGAGGAAATATATGTAATGTTTGGACAAATACAAATGACAATAGATTCAAACCACGACAAAATTTGAAACAACTTTGAGGATTTAAATAAGCATATTTCCAATCTAAATCTACAATTAAAAAATACCCAGGAAATAACAACAAAGCAACAAACAAATCAGACAGCAGATACAAACTAGAAGAGTATGATCAAATTGATGAAATAACAAAGGGAAAGAATTACAATTTGACACAAACAGGAAAAAATCTATAAGGTTCTGATACAACAAGAAAAATGGAATTATTAGGAGAACTATTAAAGTTTGGGGGACAGAAATAATTTATCTTACTTACTTCATCTTTTGTATTCCCAACAACATTTGTAAAAATACAGGAACTGTTGGGTAAGTGGGTTACATCAACTTGGAAAATTACTTGGCAAAAGAAGAAGATCAGAGACAGATACAAAAGATTTGACTCGCCCTACCAGATGGACTATTATGTGAATAAACATTTGTTTGAATATGGCTAAAAGAACAGAGAATTTCGAACATAAAGGGGCATTATAGCAAGAAGGATAATGAGATTTAAGTAATATAGTATGTTTTATAATATATTAAATGTTAAAATAGTAGGTTGATGTAACTTTTATTAATATATAAGTAAAATATAAACTGATTAAAAAGGATGCTATATTTAGATACTATAAGACAGATAAAAAGTATAGTATTTTTATAATGCATGACATAAACTATTGGGATGATGTACCTAAATGGGAAAATTTAGACAGTGAGATGACTAATATGAAGAAATTATGACTGATAAGAATTGGATTGAATATAAAGGAACCTAAGCAAACAAAAAATATAAAAATAGAATGTATGCTGAACTAATGAGATGATGGTTATGAGAATAATATAAGCTGAAAAAAATGTTATATAGAGAGATTATTATTATTTGTATAAATATAAAAAATGCCTATACCTAATTATTTATATATTGAAAATATTAAGAATTATATTTTGGCTAAGGTTGAAGAAAAAAAATACAAATGGGAAAAGGGAAGATCAAAGAAATGTATTATTAATTAATATATTAATTATGGGATTATCAAATTTAATTATTATTGACTGTTAATTCATTATTACAGTCCTTTTTTTGTTAAAATATAAACCAAGACAACACACTGTACACCAGGCACTGAAGATTGTTATAGTTAAAAACCAATAAAATATCTAAAAAAGAAAGAAAGAAATATCTGGAATTCAGTTTCTCCAATGAATAAAATGAATTAATGTTTGGATTAATTAAAACAATATCCATTCAAATATTTTATGTACCTTTGTATGCAGTTTGTAGTTTGGGATCTATTTTATGTTTCTGGCCTTTGATCATGATAATAAAAGTTTACCTGTAATGGTTTTTAAAACTATCTTTTAATGGAAATGGTTATAGTCTCTTCAGAAATACTGTGTACAAGGAAGTCCTCTGTCTGCAGGTTGTTTATTTCCTTTGTTTATTTCCTTTAACATAACTGCTAATAAGTAAATAAATAAATTTATGCATTGAGTATATTTTTGCTTTAATGATTTTTTTATGTTAATGACTTCTAAACTTCTAAACTGCTAGCCAAATTCTTAATAGAAAAAAATGTTATTTTTGACCCTCTTTAATGAAGTATTTTAAAGACACTATAAAGTACCTTTGGTAAAATGGTAGATAAATAAATAAAGCAATAAATATTTACTAATTGTATAAAATGTTGTAATATTGCATATACATTTTAATGAAGGTTCCTTTCTCTTTCTCCCTTTGACTAGTAAAATAAAAACATCAAAAATTGGTTGAAAGGTGGTGAACTGTTTTATATATACTGCTTTCCACTGTAAACAATATAAATATACTCTTTCCAACATCTGTGGGACACTTGGGAATTCAAATGTCACCTCTCCAAGGAATACTCTCCATTTTTATAAATAAAATAAACAAATTAGGGCAAACTGCAGCTTTGTCTGGAAGTTCTTTTATAGATTCTGGAATTTGTGTTTTCTATCTTATGTGCCTTTGCCCTTCCTCATGTGCAGTTTCTTCAGAATCCCTCAAGGGCCAATGAAGTTTTAGAAAAGCAACGTATGAATCCTTTGGAACTCTCCAAGAAGGCAAGTATATTTTGTGTCAACTTGCATTGGAAGTATAGATGGTTAGCAGAAAATACCGATCACTGGAGAAGGCATGGGCAGACACAAAACACTACAGTAGATGAAGGCTCGTCCAATGAAATTCTGGGGTCAAATGGAACAGAGTAATCCCAAGAGTCCTGCAACTCAGCTGCCCTGATGCCCCCAGCCAACACACCAATACCAGTGTTCAAAATGATTCAGAGAATGTTTAGTAAGTTAAATTCTTGAATTGTCACTGCAGCGTAAATCAGCAAATGTCTCTTTTTTAAAAGAAGTGGATGAGCAAAATAATTTCTTTATGCACAGCATAATATACAAAGGACATTTGCACATTTGGAATATGTTTTGGGTACTGATAGTTCTCAGTTCCTGACATCTACAACTAAAATTGTAGTAGGCTAGAGAAGAGAAACCAATAGGTCCACAGAGTTTGCTGAAGGCCCATTTGCATAAGTCAAGCCCAGCTTCCACCAGATCCATTGTACTCACAGTTAATTGCCAAAATCAATGGGACAATCGAAACAAGCATCCTTTGAAAGAGTTCAGATCTTCAGAAACCCATGCTGAACACAGTCTGCACATTCCACCAGCATCCCCAAGCACCAGCCAGGGCTACTCTTAAGTGCTACTGATGTGGTCAAATGGGTCACAGTGCTGTGGAGCGCCCGGCTTCCAAACCTCAATCCAGAACCATACCAGTTGCCACCGCAAAGCTGCAAAAAGATCCCAGAGGAAGAGAGAAGACAAACTGGGCACGTCAAGACCCGGTCATCGAGGCCTTCCCTCCAACTGAGCTCAAGGCGAAAGCCCGGTCTGAGCCACAGCAGATGCTGTTACCCTAAAACAGTGATGAGGAAGGTGAGGAGGATCCGATGGTAAGTCAGCCCATCCCACCTTTTACCATCCCCGCCAAGATAATAGTACCCAAAACCAGGGCCCAAATGGACTTAAACATTTTAATAGACTCAGGTTGCATCATGTACCTAATTAATCTGCCCACAGTGCTCAAGCTGGGGATTCAAGCAAAGCTGTTACCCCTAGCCAGGAGATTTGAACAAGCTGATGGATCTCTTATCAGCAGCGCACCTGCCACGCACCTGACAGAACCAGTGTGATTGGAAATGGGTCGGCACTGGGAAATAATCTGTTTTGTAGTAGTTCCAAAAATGACTGAAGCTGTGATTTTGGATCTGGCCTGGCTTGATAAATGGCGCCCAAATATCTGGTGGGAGAATGGAGTGAGGAATTTAAGATTGGGGATAGCCCACCACTCCCACTGCCACCACCAATGATATAAACATGTAAGGACCCACCTCAGCTAACCACCCAAGAAAGCAGAACTTTTGAGACAGGCAATGTCCCAAAAGGAACTTTTATTAGGGGTTAGTGACAGTAAGGAAGTCAAGATGAGATCTGGGGGAAAAACCCACTTAAACGGTATAGTTAAACTAGCAATTTTATATAGGTGCTCATGCAGAACATTGATTAATTGCATGAACAATGCAGGGGCCCCTTGTAGTCCAAAAGGGAGAACTTAAAATTGGAAACAACTCAATGGGTAGTTGAAGGCAGTTTTTCATTCATCCCCTTTCTTTATTCATATGCAGTAATAAGCTTCTCCCAAGTCTAGCTTGGAAAAATAAATTCCTTTTGACAAGTGCGCTAACATGTCTTTCATTAAAGGTAGTGGATACAAGTTTTCCACACACACAGCATTCAGACTCCTATAATCAACGCAGAGACAAAGAGATCCATCTTTCTTTTCTCTGAATAATACAGGGGCTGCTACCTGGGGTCTAGCCGGTTCTATAAAACCCCACTCTAAATTCTTTTTGATAAACTTTCCCAGCTTGTCCAACTCCCTGGGAGTCATATAGTACATTTTTGGCTTTGGCAGTTTCAACCCTGGAATGATTTCAATAGCACAGTCTGTGGGTTGGTGAGGGGGGAGTTCGTCTGCTCTCTGTTCGCTGAACACCTCAGCCAGATCTCAATATTCCATTGGGAAGCTTTGCAAGTCTGACTCACTGAGGGCGGAGGCAAATTCGCGGTGTAATCCACATCTCCCGCCGTTTTCTTTAGAGACAGGCAGGGCTTTCCCCTGTGGGAATTTTAGCTATCCCTCCCCCCAGTTGATCATGGGGTTCCATTTCTTTAGCCAAGCCAGTCTCAAAACTAATATCCACTCCATTCCTGGGGCCACAATAAATGCTAGAGTCTCTGCATGGTCCCCTAGGTTAATATGTAAAGATCTGGTAGCAAAAGTGACAACCCCACCCCCCCCCGCCGCAATCGAGCCATTCAGTTGGCAAAAAGTAATTGGAGTTTTTAGTCTGCTGTGGGGTATCCCCATTTTCCCCACTAGTTCTGGGCTGATCATGCATCGGGTGCACCCCAAATCCAGCAAGGCTGCTAATTTTACTGTCCTCCCAGTGCTGGGTATGGAAAGTTCTAGGGGCACTGTTATTGGCCCATTCACCAATGGGTCATGTTCATAGTTGCTTTCCATCCTTTCTGGGTCATTGTAGTATGGAGGCGAAGCTCAACCCTCTCTGTCGCAACCACGGGGGAGCTCTACGACCTCTTCAGATATCATCGCAGTCTCCTGGGAGTGCAGTGAGGTTCTTGGGTGTCTTCCAGCCAGTAGACAATCCCCTTTCTTGGCAGGTGTCTTGCTGTGGCAATCCATGGCTCGATGCCCTTCTTTACCACATTTGAAGCAGGCAGTGGTGCAAGGCAGGGCAGGTGAAGCTTGAGTGGTCTCCCCTCACTTCTCTGGCTGTGGTCTGAAGCTTGGTCTCACCAGGCAGTGTAGGTGCTTGCGTTGATTGATCTCCACTTCCTCAACTAGCAGGCACCAATCATACAGTTGTCCCGGGGCTCCACGAACTACACAGACATTGTACAACACTTCGTTGAGCCCATCCTGGAAATAGCTTACCAGGATGTCTTCTGGCCAGTTTAGATGGCTGCCCAATTCTCTGAACTCTTTGATATATTCAGTCACCAGTCTTCTTCCTGGCTTCACTTTCTTTATGCACTCCTGGGCTTTCTTGTCTGCCAGCAAGTCTTCGAAACATCTGCAGGCCATAAAGCAGTTGAAATTTCTCAATTCTGGTGTGTTACAGTTGTACAGGGTCACCATCCAATCAGCTGCTCCACCTTGCAAAGCTAGTGTGACTACCTACCTATCTACATCGATAGGCAGTGTTCTTCCATAGATTTGCATGTAGGTGAATACTTGTGCCAGGAAATACCCCAATTGCTTCTCCATCAAACTTCACTCCAATCGGAATCGGCTTCACCTCCGCCGGTTTAGGTGGTCTGCCTCTGGTTCCTTGAGATGGACAGCCTTGCCACAGTGCTGCTGACAGGGCTCCAGCTGCTGCCATCTCTTAGACCTCTGACTCCTCTTCCTCCGATTCCCCCTCCAACTCTTCCTCCAATTCATGGTGTTCTTTCAGCTGCACCTTGAATTCATCAAGGATCTGTTTCACATACTCCTCACCGCTTCCATTGTCTCCAACTTCGATTCTCCCTTTTCTCTATCTTTATCAGGAGGGGCAGGTTCTGGATTTTTCTTCTTCACCTTTTTCTTCCTTCCACCTCAAGTAAGGTTGACTTTCAGGGCTTTTTCTTCCCATCCTTCTTTTTTTCTGACCCCGAGTGACCACCTGGTTCAATTTTCTTCACCAGAAGGCCCAGCTTCTTCCAGTTGCCTGGAGAGGCTCTCCTCAGGTTTCAAACAGAGGAGATCTTCAGCCCATTTCTCTGCCTGGAAGTCCTCCAGTTGCGACTCCCCCAACAGAGCAGTAGCTTCTCTGGGTTGAGTACTATGCAGATCTCGCCTTATGTAAGGACCCACCTCAGCTAACCACCCAAGAAAGCAGAACTCTTGAAACAGGCATCGTCTCAAAAGAAACTTTTATTAGGGGTCAGTGACAGTAGGGAAGTCAAGGCGAGATCTTGGGGGAAACCCGCTTAAATGTTATAGTTAAACTAGCAATCTTCCTCCTCCCCCCAAAGTCATAGTGTCCATTTGAAATTCAGTCAATTCACAGGTGGTACAATGTTTGGGTAACAGGCACAGCTGGCACACATTTCAAGGTCTTTTCCAGTTTCGTTTCTCCATAGTTGTCTCCCTGATAAGGGAGACACAGTCTTTTCTTAAGTGGCTAGGGATGGGAGAGGAAAAGCAGAAAGCGAAAGTTATCCCAAGTGAAAGCAAACTCCTCCCCTCTCCCAGCAGAATGGCAGGACCCAAACAAGAGCACTTATGCATGGAAAACAATAAGGATTTGGGGACCTGGCATAAGGACTATACCATAAATGAGGCTCAGGAAGAGCACCCTGAGACACTAAAAGCTGTTGTAGAAAAGCTGCCATGAATCCAGCTTGTCCCAACTGAATACCATGATTTAGCCAAGGTGTTTAGTGAGAAAGAGTGCGACATCTTCCCCCACCCCCAACTTGGCTATGGATTGCACCATTGAAATCTTACCTGGGGCCAAACTCCCAAAGCCAAAAATGTACTCAATGACACCAAGAGAGTTTTATCCAATCAGCAAAATCATGTGCCCCTTTATTGTTCAAAGAAAAGAAAGATGGTTCACTGAGATTATGCATGGATTTTAAAATGTTAAATGCTGTCAGCATAGAGAACATGTACCCACTTTCCTTACTGAAGGACATATTGCCCCACCTGGAAAAAAGGAAAGCTTTTACAAAGTTGGATTTAAGAGAGGCTTATTACCAAGTTTGGGTTAAGGAGGGGGACGAATGGAAAACCTTCAATTGCCCCTGGGAACCTTCCAATTTAAAGTGATGCCTTTTGGACTACAAGGAGCACCTGCTGTATTTATGCAGTTAATCAACCAGGTACTCCATGATCATTTGTATAAGGGGTTTTTAGTTTATCTTGATGACATTGTCATTTACATTGAGACTATGGAAGAGCACATTAAATTGGTCCGTGAAGTGCTGAGGAAACTACTGAAGGCTAAACTGTATGCAAAGCTATCTAAATGTGAGTTTCACCAGACACACCTTGGCTATCTAGGGTACCGAATTTCAAATGAGGGAATAGAAATGGATCCTGCAAAAGTGAAATCTGTATTGGAGTGGCAACCCACTTGCACTCATAAACAACTTCAAAGCTTTCTGGGGTCTGCTAACTTTTACCACCAATTTATCCCCTCTTTCGTGAAGATAGCCATGCCGATAACCAACTTACTGAAAATGGGGAAAGGGTGGGGAAACCCCAACCTTGTCAGCCTTTGCCATGGTCCCTAGAATGTCAAGCTGCATTCGAGAAACTAAAAAGACTCTTTGCAGCCGAACCTGTTCTCAAGCACCCTGACCTGAAAAGCAATTCATCATTCAAGACAATGTGAGTGATGTGGCTGTGGGGGCTGTGGGTGCTGTCCTCTTACAAAAAAATCACCAAGGGTAATTACAACCCTGCACTTACACTTTCCAAAAACTGACCGACATAGACAGGAGATGGGCCGTTTGGGAGAAGGAGACTTTTTTGGTATGATGGGCATTACTAACATGGCACCACTTTTTGGAAGGGCGGGAGATACCTTTTGAAGTGTGGACTGATTACAAAAATTTGGAAGCTCTGAGGGGGGCATAAATTATCCCCAAAACAAGTCCAGTGGGCTCAATACTTCAACCATTTCAATTTCACCTTAAAGTATCTTCCAGAGGGTAAGAATTTTTCGGCTGACGCTTTATCTAGGATGCCTCAGTTCAAAAGCCACCAAAAGAAAGTCATTAATTCTATCATTCCTCTACTGCAATCTACCTCTGAAAGAACCACTAGAACTCAGTTGTGAAAGCAATCCACCAGCCCTGATGACCACTTATTGACGAGACTTAAAGAGCAATTAGAGACAGACACCTGGTTCAAGGACAATAAATCTCTATTAACCCTTTGGGGAGGGCTAGCCTGGAAGGATTCTAAGCTGTGCCTCCTGAGTGCCTTTAGGATCAAAGCCCCTTAGCATGATGCAAAGCAAGCCGGTCACTTTGGGTTCCTGAAAACATTACATTTGGTGCGAAGGCAGTTTTGGTGGCCAGGCATGAAAAAAGACATTGAGAGTTATGTGAAAAGCTGTGTCACCTGCGCTGCTATGAAGAAATGTCCTGGAAAGCCTCCAGGGCTCCTGCAGCAAGTAGCTGACCCTTCCCAGCCTTGGGAAGAAATAGTTATGGATTTTTAGTGGACCTACCTGAGAGCAAGGGAAATACTGTAATATGGACTGTGATTGATCTATTTTCCAAACAAGCTCATTTCATCACTTGTTCAGGGCTTCCCTCTGCTCAGAAACTGATAAGATGTTTTTGAAGCACATCTATCGGCTCCATGCAGCTCCTAAACAGATTATTTCAGACAGAGGGGTTCAATTTACTGTGAAGTTTTGGAGGGAGTTCATTAAGCTTATTGGGTCTATTAAGAAACAGACCTAATAAAAGAGGAGATGACATTGAATACATATAAGAAATAATTACATCTCTATAGAAATGCAAGAAAACAAGGAGTTAATCTTTACTAAAAGAGATGAAATGATAGAAGAGGTCGAAGTTGTAAGATGTTTGGAGGACAGTGACCATGTCAGATTGGAATTTGACATAATGAAGGCACAAGCAATAGAACAAAGTCAAACAATCAAATTAGCAGTACCATAAAAGAGAGATTAGGAATACAAGTCAAAATAGCCAAGAAAATGGTAAGACAACATGTTTCTGGGCCCTCACCAGTCTGGTTTCAGGTACGGTTACAGCACGGAAACTGCTTTGGTCGCGCTGACCGATGATCTCTGGTGGGCCCGGGATAGAGGTTATTCCACTATCCTGGTGCTTCTTGACCTCTCAGCAGCTTTCGATAACATTGACCATGGTATCCTTCTGCGCCGGTGGAGGGGCTTGGAGTGCGGGGCACCGTTTTGCGGTGGTTCGCCTCCTACCTCTCTGGCCGGTCACAGTCGGTGTTTGCAGTAGGTCAGAGATCGGCTCTGAGGTCTCTTCCGTGTGGAGTCCCTCAGGGGTCTGTTCTCTCACCTCTGCTTTTTAACATATACATGAAACCGTTGGGTGAGATCATCCGTCGACATGGGGTGACTTTTCATCAGTATGCTGATGATACTCAGCTTTACATCTCTACCCCGCGTCATTACAGTGGAGCAGTGGAAGTGATGAACTGGAGGCTGTTGGGGTCTGGATGGGTGCCAACAGGCTCAGACTCAATCCCGACAAGACGGAGTGGCTATGGGTTCTGCCTCCCAAGGACAATTCCATCTGTCCATCCGTTACTCTGGGTGGGGAAGTTTTATCCCCATCGGAGAGGGTTCGCAACTTGGGTGTCCTCCTCGATCCACAGCTAAGTTTAGAATATCATCTTTCAGCTGTGGCAAGAGGGGCATTCGCCCAGGTTCACCTGGTGCGTCAGTTGCGGCCCTATTTGGACCGGGAGTCACTCCTCACAGTCACCCATGCCCTTGTCACCTCGAGATTCGACTACTGTAATGCTCTCTACATGGGGCAACTTTTGAAGAATGTCCGGAGACTCCAAGTAGTTCAGAATGCGGCCGTGCGAGCCGTCTTGGGTCTCCCAAGACATGCTCATATCACTCCAGCCCTCCGTGAGCTGCACTGGCTACCTATTGGTTTCCGAACACAATTCAAAGTGTTGGTTATGACCTATAAAGCCCTATATGGCAATGGGCCAGGATACTTGTGGGACAGTTTTCTGCCCCATGAATCCCAGCGACCGGTTAGGGCACACAGGGTTGCCTCCTACGGGTCCCGTCTGTTAGACAATGCCGTTTGGCGGGACCTAGGGCTAGGGCCTTCTCTGTTGCTGCCCCAGCCCTCTGGAATCAACTTCCCTCAGAGGTTCGTACTGCTCCCTCCCTCCTAGCTTTCCGAAAACTTTTAAAAACACATCTATGCAGACAGGCTTGGGGCGTGTGAGCTGCGCTCTGCCCCTGGGCCTTTGATTGGAACTGTATGTTGTATGAGTGGGTATAGTTTTATAGTTTTTTATATTGTATATTATTATTTTAACTGATTTATATTTTGTACTTGTATTATTTGCTGTGAGCCGCCCTGAGTCTGAGGAGAAGGGTGGCATATAAGTCAAAATAAAGATAAAGATAAAGATCCACTCTAGATGAGTTCAAATCACCAGGACCAGATGGATTATGTTATGTCCTGGGCCTGTGATTAACAGAGCAGGTGCAGGAAGCTGCAGAGAGACCCGGGCAGACCACATGGCTGCCCGGGCCAGATAGGCTGTCTCCAACCTATTGCGCATGTGCAAAGCGGGAAAATGCATTGCATTTATTGGCTGACGCTATCCCTGCAAAAGGGTATAAAAGAGATCTGCGCCATCTTCTGTGTTGTTCTGTTGAGGTTCTGTTGAAGCTTTAATAAAGTAACAACTGTTATTACTCCTGCCTCATCTCAATGCCTTACCAATGCACAGAAAAGAACATTGGCGATGAAGGTGGGATCATGCTGCAGAGAAAAGTAGGCTGACTCACCATGGAAGGCCAAATGGCTGGGAAGTTCGGCATTCCAACTTGTGCGATTCTGCCTGCCAGTATGAAAACACTGGAAGAGAGTTCAGCAAGATTCGTTCTGGAACCCCTTCGCAAGCTGGAGCAGCACGAGGCGTTGACGAGGCCACCAAGGAGGAGTGATGGCTAAGATTGGGTGTCTGTCCGAATTCGATACAGTGCACCCTGAACGTTGAAGTTCATACGTTGCCTGGGTAGAAAACTACTTTTGGGTAAACCAAATTCGGGAGGACAGTCTCAAAGCCGCAATGTTACTATGTGTCTGTGGGCAAGAGACATTTGATATTGCTGAGAACCTGGTCACCTCAGCACCATTGGAATCCATCGCTTATACGGAACTTAAGAAAATGTTAAGAGAGCATTTTGAATCAAAGCTTTCGGTGATTGCATGGAGTCATGCATTCGAGCAGCGGGACCAACATCCAGGAGAGTCTGCTGCGGACTTTATTTCTGCTCTACAGCAAGCTGCAAGGCCCTGTGAATTCAAAGACTTAGAAGAACGGCTGCATGATCGGCTAGTTTGTGGCTTGAGGAGCCAAAAGCTGCAACAAAAGGTTTTTGTGAAGGAAGACATTTCCTTCCAAGATGCGCTAAGGGAGATCACAGCCAACAAAGCAGCGGGAGAAGCTGTTAAGGCCTTGTGGCTTTCCAAGAACCCTACAAGTTTGGGCTCCATCCATCAAGAGGTTGCTCAAGAGGTATCCGAACTGGATTCCAAAAATGAGGTCGACCGTCTGCAGCAGCCGGCAGAGAGAAGGCCCCAAGAGCAAGCTGACAAGGGGTCTGACAAGGCAGTTCTATTCCCTCGGTGTTTTGGATATGGAGGACGCCACAAGCGCTCCGACTGCCATTTTCGCACTGCTACTTGCCGGGCATGTGGCCGGCAAGGCCACATAGCTGTTCTCTGTTTGGGTCACAAGAAAGACCGTCCATCGGGAGAGTTGCCTCAGAAAGGTATCAAGGTCCCCAGCCAGAATAGGGTGGGCTTCTGCACATCCTGCAGAAGCGTTTTGAGAACAAGGGCTCACCAGCCATTAAAAAAGAAGCTGTGTCTTGATGTCAAATTGCAGGGGGTCGCCTTAACGATGGAGCTAGACACGGGTTCAGCTCTGTCAATCATTTCTCAGAAAACCCTCAAGCAGATCTGCTATAGGAGCGGCCAGAGAATTAAACTCAGGCCATCGGATCTTATCTTAATTGACTTCCACAATTCCTGAGTAAGTGTGAAAGGGGAGGCCATGCTCAGAGTGCAGCGTAAGCATTTTGAAGGGTTTCTGAACATTGTTGTGGTTGAGGGTGACTGCACAAGTCTAATCGGACTCGATTGGTTCAAAGCAGTTGGGATTCAAGTGACTGGGCTGCACAGCTTGCAAATGGCAGGCCTTGCGGAAGTTTGCAAGGAGTTTTCTGATGTGTTCAGCCCAGAGCTTGGGTCCTACAAGGGGCCTCCCATTGCTTTGTGGTTAGATCCCTCCATTGCACTGATTAGGATTAAGCCTCGTCAGGTGCCTTTTGCGCTTAAGCAAAAGATTAATGCCAAGCTGGATAAACTTCTACAGCAAGGTATTTTGGAACCTGTGGATAGCAGTCCATGGGAAACACCCATAGTCACGCCACTCAAGGCCAACGGGGAAGTCCGCATTTGTGCTGACTATAAATGCACGCTAAACAAAACGTTACAGCAGCACTCTTATCCGGTGCCAGTGGTGAGCCACATTTTGGCCTTACTTAAAGGAGGCTGAGTTTTCGCCAAACTTGATTTGGCTCAGGCCTATCAACAGCTACTGGTGGATGATGCAACGGCTGAGGCTCAGACCATCATAATGCACCGGGGAGCTTTCAAAGTCAGAAAACTGCAGTTCGGGATTAATGTAGCTCCTGGCATTTTTCAAAGTGTGATGGAGAGTATGCTCCATAACATTCAGGGAGTTTGCCTTTACTTCGATGATGTCCTCATTGCAGGGGAATCACTTAAAAACCTGACTGAAAGGCATCAGTCCATTTTGCTGTGGTTCTGAAGCAAAGCGGGGATGAAGCTTAAGCAGGAAAAAAATGCAAAATTGGAGTAACTTCCACTGAATTCCTGGGGTTTTGCATAAATGCCGAAGGCATCCATCCTGCTGAATCTAAGCTCAAAGCGATTCAGCAGGCCCCAAGTCCCAAGTTGAAGAGCGAGCTTCAAGCCTTCCGTGGGCTTCTAAATTTTTACCATTCCTTTCTCCCTCACAAGGCTGCAGTGGCAGAGCCGTTACACCAGCTCTTGGACAAAAAGGCTCCATGGAAGTGGACACAAGTCCACAAAAGGAGTTTTGCTGAGGTTAAGGCATTGTTGTCTTCAAATGCTGTTCTCGCTCATTTCAATGAGCAGCTGCCGGTGTGTATAGCCTGCGATGCATCCCCTTATGGGATCGGGGCTGTCTTAAGTCACCTCAAGTTCCTGTAGCATACTATTCAAGGACTCTGTCTTCTGCGGAGCATAATTACACACAGATAGACAAAGAAGCCTTGGCCATAGTGGCTGACATAAAAGAAGTTCCATGACTTTTTGTATGGTCGCCACTTCATGATCTTTACAGACCATAAGCCATTGCTGGGTTTGTTCACAATGAACAAGCAAACCCCACACATAATTTCTCCTAGAATGCTGAGATGGTCAATTTTCCTTTCTGCATATGATTACTCCCTGGTTCACAAACCAGGCAAAGAAATGGGCCGTGCAGATGGCCTTAGTAGGTTGCCTCTACAGCTTGTAGAATCAGATCCTGCTCCAGCTAACCACATCTTGGCTATCCAGGATTTCCCTGAGTCTCCCCTCAATGCAGGGGATGTGGCTGCAGAAACAGCCACTGATCATACGCTAACACACGTGTTGAACTGGGTGCTGTCAGGATGGCCTGACATGTGTCCTGGTTCTAATTTCCAGAGTTTCTGGAAAAGGAAGCATGAGCTATCCACCTTTAAGAGTTGTGGAGTTGTGTCCTGTGGGGTAGTAGGGTAGTGATCCCAACCTCATTGAGGACTAGAGTCTTGCATTCTCTGCATGAGGGACATCCGGGCACAGTCCGGATGAAGGCTCTTGCGCGCAGCTATTTCTGGTGGCCTGGGCTTGATAAGGAGATTGAGACCCAAGTCCAGGGGTACCACATTTGCCAACAGTCTAGGCCTGAAATGCCACAGGCTCCTGTAAACAGGTGGGAGGACACACATGCTCTTTGGTTGAGGATTCATATCGACTATGCTGGCCCCTTTCAGGGACAATTCTTCCTCATTGTTGTGGACAGTCACTCTAAATGGCTAGAGGTCGTTCCAGTGTCCACTGTGACTACTGCCAGGACCATCCAGGTGCTGAGAGGGATCTTCGCCTCTCATGGGCTACCAGATGTCCTTGTTTCCAACAACGGGCCTCAATTCACCTCTTCAGAGTTCCAGGCTTTCCTGCAAGCCAACATGATTCATCATGCTACTTTGGCACCCTTTCATCCGGCTTCCAACGGCCAAGCTGAACATATGGTGCACACAACCAAAGATGCCTTGAAGAGACTCACTCATGGGAGCCGGCACCACAGGTTAACTGATTTTCTCCTTTGCCACCGCACCACACCTTTCACAGCTACAGGCAAGAGCCCAGCTGAACTCTGCTGGGGTCGCCATCTCATTACCAAACTGGACAGGTTGCACCCAGACCGGGTGGCTTCACAGGTGTCACAGCCATGGGCACCTAGGAGACTATAGGTGGGCGATCCGGTTTGGACAAGGAACTATGGACCTGGACATCTCTGGTGACAGCAGTGGTCTGCAAGTTTACGGGGCCACTGTCATACGAAGTGGCCTTGGACAATGGTCGCGTGCTGCGTCGGCACATTGACCAGTTGCAATGGAGGCTACCTAGTCACCCTTCTGCTCCTGACTCTGCTCTCAGGGGGGAGGACGACCATGATCACGATCATGGATCTCAGTCTCCCTGCAAAAGCGGGGGTTTGCACTCTCCAAACCGGGGTTTTGCCAATGAGGCAGCTCCTGACTCTGGCACTGGGTCCATGGGACATTGCACGCAACTGGCTTTTCATGCCACATCTACTGCAGGCCTTGTGCCTACAGGACAGTGCTCCCAACTGGGGTCTCTCGCTGACCTGGGGAATTCCACCCCACCAAGGAACTCTGGTCTAGGCTTACCAGAAAGAGCCAGCCGAAGTCAGATGGACAAAGGGTTGGGTCTACCGGACCAGGTCAGTCAGCAAGATGTGGGTTCACCTGTATCAACTGGGCCTCAAAGTCCCCGTCTGCCGAGCCTGGCAGGCAAGCTTGCAAACCGGGCACATGCAGCCGCTCCGAGACGGTCGGAGCGGGCCAGAGGCCCTCCAAAGTTCTTACAAGATTATGTAAGATTCCTGTCTGTAAGCGGGCAGGCCTAATATTTCTCTAGAAATAAGAACACGCTCAAAAGAATAACTTTGGAGTAGTTAAAAAAATAGTGGTGTGTGGGTTTTTTTAACTAAGATAGGAGGGGTGTTATGTCCTGAGCCTGTGATTAACAGAGCAGGTGCAGAAAGCTGCAGAGAGACCCGGGCCAGATAGGCTGTCTCCAGATAGGCTGCCCGGGCCAGATAGGCTGGCCAGATAGGCTGTCTTGTGCACACGCAAAACGGGAAAATACATTGCATTTATTGGCTGACGCTGTCCCTGCAAAAGGGTATAAAAGAGATCAACACCATCTGTTCTGTTGAGGTTCTGTTAAAGCTTTAATAAAGTAACAATTGTTATTACTCCTGCCTCATCTCAATGCCTTACCAATGCACAGAACAGAACAGATTACATCCCAGGGTTCTAAGGAGCTGGCAGAGGTGATCTCAAAATCACTGAACCATATTTTTCAAAAATCCTGAAGCACTGGGGAACTGCCAGAGGACTAGAAAAGAGCTGATATAGTTGTAACCTTCAAAACAGAAAAAAAATGATCCATGAAACTATAGATCAATCAGTCTGACATCAATATCTGGGGAAATCCTGGAATAGAGTAGAGTAGAGTAGAGTAGAGTAGAGTAGAGTAGAGTAGAGTAGAGTAGAGTAGAGTAGAGTAGAGTAGAGTAGAGTAGAGTAGAGTAGAGTAGAGTAGAGTAGAGTAGAGTAGAGTAGAGTAGAGTAGAGTAGAGTAGAGTAGAGTAGAGCTGGAAGGGATCTTGGAGGCCTTCTAGTCCAGCCTCTGCTCAAGCAGGAGAACTTACACCATCTCAGACAAGTGACTGTCTAGCCTCTTTTAAAAAATCCCCAGTGATGGAGTGCCCACAATTTCTGGGGGCAAGCTATTCCACTGGTTAATTGTCCTCACTGTCAGGAAATTTCCCCTTAATTCCAAGTTGCTTCTCTCTTTGATCAGTTTCCAACCATTGTTTCTTGTCCTGCCTTCTGGTGCTTTGGTGAATAACTTCTTTGTGGCAGCCCCTCAATACTGGAATACTGATATCATGTCTCCCCTAGTTTTTCTTTTCTTTAAACTAGCCAAGCCCAAGACCTGCAGCCGTTCTTTGTATGTTTTAGTCTCCAGGCCTTTGATCATCTAAGTTGCTCTTCTCTGAATTTTTTCCAAACTCTCAACATCTTTTTTGTGATATGGTGACCAAAATTGGCTGCAGTATTCCAGATGTGATCTAGCAACAGATCTTCAAACACCTAGAAGCAAGCAAATTTATAACCAGAAACCAACATGAGTTTGTCAAAAACAGATAATGCTAAACAAAACGTATGTCATTCTTTGACATGGTGAATAAATTAGCAGACCAGCAAAATGCTGTGGATATAGTATAATTAGATTTTAGTAAGGTATTTGACAAAATATATCACAGCCTACTTCTTGACAATCTAGAAAAATGTGAGATAGACAGCATCACCACCAGATGGATTGGTAACTGGCTAACCAACCACACTCAATGTATAATCTTTAATAGAACTGCATCTACATGAAGGGAACTCAATCAAGGCAACCCAGTTCGAGGGGGCAGCCAGGCAGTCTGCCTCCTTCCAGGTCTGCAGCCCTCTCCAGTGGAGACTTGCCTGAGGTGGAGGTCTGGATCAGCGTTCCCTCCCCAGCGAGATCAGGAGGCCCCTCCCCCACCTCCTGCTAGCCTGGTCAAAAGGCCTACAACTGTCTATGGCTATGAGGAATTGGTAGCAGCAAAACCAAAGGGGTGCAGAGAAATGCAGCAGCAGCAGCAACAGAGATGCTTGGAGGGAGAGAACTCTGATCTCTCAAGCTGAGTGGCCGGCTGAAAGGAGAGACCAGACAGCAGAAGTGAGCTGACCGGAAAGCTGAACGGCAGGCCTGACCAGAGCAGAGATGAGCACTGAAAGACAGAAGGGAGCTGGCAGAGAAAACAAAAGGCCAAAGCAGCGAGCAACAGAAGTGAAGGAAACAATTAAGTTTGAGGTCCCAATAGGAAGGGAGGGAAACCTCCAGTAAAGAATAAAAAGGAATTGGAGCTCAAAAACTTTAAAAAAAAATAGAGGGAAGAAAAGGATAAATAAAATTAACATAGTAGTAAGAAGGTTAAACAAATAACAAGGTAGAAGAATGAGCACAAACAAGCAGAAAAAGGGATAGGAAAAAAATAGGCACAATTACCTAGAACAGAGAAGAAAGAAAAAAGGCGAGTTTCTGGTGATGTTGCTGAATGGTAGACCTGGGGGAAGGGTTCTCCCCAGGTCTAATTTTCATTTGCCGGTGGGTCCAATTGGACTGAAAGTCACTCCGGAGAGGTGGCTACCAAGGGGTGAAGTTTTGAAGACCGGGGTCAGCGGTAGCCGGCTCACTGGATCCAAAGGAGCCCTCGGAATCGGCAGAAGAAAGGCTGACTGCATTTATGTGGTCCACCATTACCAGCTGATCGTCGGAGATGAAGATTCTTAGAGCAGAAGCAAACTGAGAATACTTTTTCCTTTTTCACTAGAAGTGTATACCTGTTTGCCAAATAGCTCTTTTACAGCTCGAGAGCGAAGCCTTCAATTTTAGAGAGGGGTTGGATTTTTTTTCTTTCTCTTCCCCCCCTCCTGAATTTAAGTGACAGTTTAAGCCTTTTGGCAAACTAAAAACTTTCTATATTCTAAAGCTGTCTGAGGCATAAGATAAATTTGGGAAGCTCCAGCTTTTATAGAGATTTTTTTGTCTTTGTTTTTAGTTGGAAAGCCACTGCAATTTTCACTTTTTAAATCTTTTAAACTTTTACTTTTGATCCCTTTTTTCTTTTTCTCTTTTTCCCCCTTTTAAACATGCTGGGAATGGACACCTAGTACCACATTGTGGTTAAATTGATAATTATGTCCACTTTCCCTTGTCTGGAGCTTACTGAGATTAAAATTTGGCTGTATGCCCAGACATTGCTTATCTGAAAGTCCTTGAAAACTTGGCCCGGAGAAAAGACTTTCTTTTGGTTTACCTGGTTTTATAAGATAGACTATATCTATAAACAAAATAGTATTTGGAGCCATCTGACTTCTCTGGATTACAAATACTGCATTCTTTGGAACTATAACAAACTGTCTTAGAAGAATTTAAAATTAAGAAATTCCCTAGAACAGAATTTGGTGGATTATAATTTTGACATTTTTGTTCTTTTTTCTTTTCTTTTTTCTTTTTCCTTTTTACTTTCGGAGCATTTTTCCCTCTCCTTTTTTTTCCTTTTTCCCTTCTTTTTGCCCTGTTGCTATTTTTATTTTTCCTTCCTGTTTTTATTTTTAACTATTTTTATGGACTTCCCCTCCTAACTAATAGGAGCCTATTGGATTATAAAAACTGGCCATTTGGCTACTTGGTGGATAACAATATAAGAAGTAAAGAAAAAGATGAGCGCTTCAAATCTATCCAAACTTGGGGGGAAAGGATCTTCTGCTCCTGCCTCAACTTCTGCAAGTCCAGTATATCAGAGATCAATTACAACAATGCTGCAACAAGAAAAGATGGATATTCTCCAAAAAGATACTCAAGCAATTTTGCAAGCAATTGCAACTCAGACGGCAACTTCGATGAAAAACCATGAAGAGTTGAAAAATGACCTTGATAAAATGAATCAAAATTTTAACAATATAGATTTCCAAATTGAAAATTTTAAGCAGATGATTACAGATAATCAGCAAAGAATTCAAAAAATGGAAGATAAATCAGTTGAAGTTGACCAGAAACTAGAAGCCTTAAAAGATGAAAATGAAAAATTGGCCCAAATAAACGGTGAATTGGAAGACTCATTAGTGGTTATAGAAATGGAAAAGGCCTCATATTTTCTAAGATTCCAAAATATAATAGAAGATAAGGAAGAGGATCTTTCAGACTTGATAACTGAGTTACTGGCAGATACTCTAAGAGTGGGGGAAATCCAAATGGAAGGAGAATTGGATCAGATCTATAGTCAATTTAAACTATGCTAGAAGAAATAAAATGCCTAGGGAAGTGCACATTAATTTCTCAAAAGATCCACAAGAGATGAGATTTTGAGAAAAGTAAGAGATCAACCGTTAAAATGTAAAGAAAAAGAAACAGTAGTTCTCAAACAAATCCCTAGAAGGATAAGAGAGGCTTGAAGAGACTACCAGTTCCTAACCAGAAAATTGACTGAAAAAGGAGTGAATTTTAAATGGTTGATTCCAGAGGGATCTTAATCTACTGGGACATGAAAAGATACAGATTGGACACACCGCTTAAAGCACTGGAGTTTTTTTTGACAACCACAGAGCATTTCTGGAAAAAGGTGATCCTGAATCCAAGAAACAAGAAGAAACAGTAGTTGAAGGAGCAGCTAAACAGAGGAGGAAGAAGTCAAAAATACATACTCAGAAGAAGCAGCAAGACCAAGAGACCAGAGACAGATAAGATCGACTAAAAGACTGAGACCTAGATATAATTGAGAGATGGAGGACACTGGGATCTTATCAGTAAATATAAATGGACTAAATTCTCCTTCAAAAGGGAGAAAAATCTTTACAAGACTACAAAAATTAAAAATGGACATAATTTGCCTCCAAAAAACACACATTAAGAGACAACATTTTAAAATCTTAGAACAACTGAAAATTGGCAAACTCTATTTCACACTTGCATCTCAAAAGAAAAGAGGAATAGCCCTTTATATTAAAGAAAAGATGAACCCCAAACAAATTTATGCAGATGAAGAGGGGAGAATACTAATGGTGGAAATTGTGATGGATCAAAAACAGATATTGATGGTAGCAATATATGCACCTAATGATAAGCAAGAGCAATTTTATCAAAAACTACATAAGAAAATACTGGACCTAAATTACCAAAATCTTTGTACAATGGGAGACTTTAATGCAATAGCAGACGCGACTTTGGACTATAAAAGCCCTAAGCAAGGAAGAAAAGGAGGAAATATACTACCTAAATCATTTTCAAAAATGATAGAAGAATTGTGTATCCAAGACATATGGAGAGAGAAAAACTACAATATACATTTTATTCAAATAGACATAAATCATGGTCTAGAATTGATATGATATAGACATCTTTTGACTTGAAAACAGTAATACAAGATGTGGAGATAGAAATTAACGTTTGGGCAGACCACAACCCAATAAAAATGACTTGGAAAGGAATTAAGAAAAAACCAAGATGGTCTTTGAATAAATCTATACTGAAAGAAAAAGAATTCCTGCAACTAGCGACAAAGGAAATGGAATTCTTTTTTAAAATAAACAAGAAAGAGGAAACATCTCTTCAAAATGTATGGGACACGGCCAAAGCATACTTCAGAGGGTTAGTTATAACTTATGTTTCTAAAAAGAATTAAAAAAAGAAACGATTACAATTAAAGCTGAGAGAAGACCTTAAAAAATTGGAACTAGAGTTACAAACAGACCTACAAAAGAAAGTCCTCAAGCTTTTGTTTACCCAAATTTAATTAACTATGACAAAGTCATGACTTATAAAAATACCTTGGATAATGAAGGAAAATTGAAAGATAGACAAGATTTACAACAAGGTATTGATTTAACATGGTGGCCATATTTGCAAATTCAAACGAGATACAAAAAAGATGTAAAAACAACAAGATTTTATGAAGAACAGACAGAACTTGATCAAATATTGTTAAAAACAGATGAAAACTTGATTAACAAACTCTATAGATTTCTGCTAAATTCAAAGATGGAAGAAGAACAAGTAAAATAAACAATGATAGTTTGGGCAAAAAACTTTGGATATTCTATAGATTTGGAAGACTGGCAAAAATTATGGAATAGAAATATTAAATTAACTAAAGCAGTCTCATATAAAGTAAACTTGTATAAAATGTTTTATAGATGGCATATGACACCAGTAAGATTAGCGAAAATGTTTTAAAATACTTCAAATAATTGTTGGAAATGTACACAAAGACCAAGTACTTACTATCAAGGAGAGGCCTGGCTGCAAGGCAGAGAGCTGGAAGACCTCAGAGAGCTAGAAGACCTCAGAGATGCTTGTAAACAAATGCTACAGGCATTTTTGAACCAGGAGTCTCAAGTTACAACACTCCAGCTGAACTGGCTGGAATGACGCCATGGATTATTTTTCCTGCTAGAGAGTAAAGGAAACGAAGGAAGCGAAGGAGACGAAGGAGACGAAGGAAACGCAGGCAGAAACGAGGCTGTAGGGCCGGACTGTATGTAAGGTTGGGAAGAAATCCTTACAAGCCTGCATTGCCAAGTCTTTTTGTTTCTAATGTTAGATCTCTTCCTAATAAGATTGAGGAGTTGGAACTTATCATCTCCTTGCAGAAAAATATTCGGGACTGCTGTGTCATGGTCTTTACAGAGATGTGGCTTGACCCTACTACTATTCCAGGAGAGGCTACTGAATTATCAGGATGCTCAGTGTATTAAGCAGATAGAACTATGGTCTCTGGGAAGAACAGGAGGAGGGGGACTTTGTGTTTACATAAATAATAACTGGAGCACAAATGTTAAAATAATGGACACTCACTGTTCTCCTGATTTGGAATTTTTTGCAGTGAAGTGCGGCCCCTTTTATCTGCATCGTGAGTTTAACATTGTGATAATAACTGTAGTATATATACCTCCTGATGCTAACATAACCATGGCCATGAGTTATCTGTTAACTACTATTTACAAACAGCAACAGGCCTATCCAGATGTAGTGTTGGTGGTTGCGGGTGATCTCAATCAAGCCAACTTTGGGACATTGGGTTCAACAGCTACTGTTTTTACAACTACTCCTTCTGTGGGTTTTGGTTCTTGACTTTTTAGCTCAAAGCCTACCACAGGTTCTATCTTAGGAGGGACTAATACAGGAACAGCTACAACTATTGCGGCAGGATTAACATTTGGCATGCCTGTTTCTACTACTACTTCTGGAGGAACACTGAGTTTATCTGAAGGCCGTAACTTTGGGACGTTGGGTTCAACAGTGTCTGCTTTTACTCCTTCTGTGGGTTTTGGCTTTGGACTTTTTAGCTCAAAGCCTACCACAGATTCTGTCTTAGGAAGGACTAATACAGGAATAGTTACACTATTGCATCAAGATTAACATTTGTTAACTGGGTAATTTAATTAAATGAGGGAGGGTTCGTTTTTAGGGAGGGGTTGGGATGGATTAATTTTTATTATGGTTTATATATTGGGTTTTTTAGCTGACTAAATTGGGTGGGTGAGAGATGTATGTATGGGATGGGGATACGTATGAGGAATGCGTGACAGATGTATGGACAGACCTGCTGAGCCTGAGGGAGGCCGGGGACTGGGGGGGATGTGGACTCTGGAGTCAACGAGAGTTGGAGTATACCGGTCATTCAGGGAAGAGGAAGATATGGCGGGAGCAGGAGGGTAGGCCGCACTCGGGGAACTCGGTCCTGCTGTCTCGTAGCAGTTCCTTGTTCTGGCCCTTCTGAAAAATCTAGCTCACCCCATGACCCTGGTGATGAGCGTAGCTCGGGCCCTGGGCTCAGACTGTTGCTGCTCAACGCCAGGTCAGTTAATAATAAGGCCCCCCTCATCCATGACCTTCTCATGGATGAGGAGACCGACCTGGCGTGTGTGACTGAGACCTGGTTGGGCCCTGAGGGGGGAGTTCCCCTCTCGGATATGTGCCCACCGGGTTATCAGGTATGGCACCAGCCGCGACCCCAGGGAAGGGGGGGAGGAGTGGCTTTTTTGGCCTGGGAGAACCTCAGTCTACGCAGGCTCACTGTTTCCAAAATTCTGCGTTGCGAGTCCATCTTTATGACGCTGGACCTTGGGGTTCAGGTGGGCTTATTGCTTACGTACCTGCCTCCCAGCTGCGTGGCATCAGCCCTGCCTGTGCTACTCGAGGAGGTTGCTGGACTGGCAGTGGAGTTCCCCAGGCTTATGGTCTAGGGGGACTTTAACCTGCCGTCACTTGGTGAGTCCTCGGGGTTGGCACAGGAGTTCATGGTCGCCATGACAACCATGGACCTGACCCAAGTAGTGCAAGGTCCGACGCATGAGGGTGGGCACACCCCGGATATGATCTTCCTTTCGGAGCAGTTGGGTAATGATCTGGTTTTAAGGGGCTTAGATACCTTGCCTTTGTCATGGACCGATCATTTCCTGCTACGACTGAATTTTACGGCCCCAATCCTTCCCCACAGGGAGGCAGAACCGATTAGGTGGTTCCACCCCAGACGCCTGATGGATCCAATTGGCTTTCAGACGGTGCTTGGGGAATTACCAAGCTCGTTCATTCACAATTCGGCAGAGTCCCTGGTAGCGGCATGAAATACGGCCGCAAAGGGGGCTATTGATCGGTTTGCGCCTTTGCGACCTCTCCATGGTGCTGGCCCCAGGAGGTCTCCTTGGTTCACCGAGGAACTCAGGGGGGATGAAGCGCCATAAGAGACGTCTAGAGAAGCGATGGAGACGAAGTATGTCCGGATCTGATCGAACCAGATTGAGCTCACTTATTAGAGCCTATTTGAAGGCGATTAAAGCGGCAAAATCTTTGTATCTTTCCGCTTTGATCGCGTCTGCGGAATCTCGCCCGGCCGCCCTGTTTAGGGTGACCCGGTCCCTCCTTAACCCGAGGGGTCCGGGGCCTCCCTTGCAGGGTAGTGCCGAGGACTTTAACAACTGTTTCACAGACAAAGTAGCTCAGATCCAGGCCGACCTAGACTCCAATTGTGAAGCAGAGTCGACTGATAACGATTCAGTCGAGGGGATAGGGGCATGTTCTTGTCCGGTCATCTGGGGCGAGTTTGAGGCTGTTACGCCTGATCAAGTGGACAGGGCCATTGGAGCTGTGAGTTCCACCACCTGTTTGTTGGACCCGTGTCATTCCTGGCTGGTTTCTGCTAGTAGGGAGGTGACACGTACCTGGATCCAGGAGATTGTCAACGCTTCTCTGAGGGAGGGGTCCTTCCCGGCTCCCTTAAAGGAGGCACTTGTGTGCCCCCTCCTCAAGAAGCCTTCCCTGGATCCAGCAATTTTGACCAACTATCGTCCGGTCTCTAACCTCCCCTTTGTGGGGAAGGTTATTGAGAAGGTGGTGGCACTTCAGCTCCAGCGGTCTCTGGAGGAAGCCGATTATCTGGGGCCTCTGCAGTCTGGGTTCAGGCCTGGCTACAGCACCAAAACTGCTTTGGTCACTCTGATGGATGATCTCTGGCGGGATAGAGGCCAGTCCTCTTTCCTGGTGCTTCTTGACCTCTCAGCGGCGTTCGATACCATCGACCATGGTATCCTTCTGCGCCGGCTGGAGGGATTGGGAGTGGGGGGCACCGTGTTATGGTGGCTCTCCTCCTATCTCTCTGGTCGGTCGCAGTCGGTGTTAGTGGGGGGGTCAGAGGTCCACCTCTAGGTTACTCCCGTGTGGGGTGCCTCAGGGGTCTGTTCTCTCCCCCCTACTTTTTAACATTTACATGAAGCCACTGGGAGAGATCATCCACCGGCATGGAGTGAGATACCACCAGTACGCTGATGATACTCAGCTGTACATTTCCACTCCTGGCCAAATCAGTGAAGCGGTTGAGGTGATGTGCCGGTGTCTGGAGGCTGTGAGGGTCTGGATGGGCGTTAACAGATTGAGGCTCAACCTTGACAAGACAGAGTAGCTGTGGGTGATGCCTCCCAAGGACATTTCAATCTGTCCTTCCATTACCCTGGGGGGTAAATTCATAAACCCCTCGGAGAAGGTGCACAACTTGGGAGTCCTCCTCGACCCACGGCTGACATTGGAACATCATTTGTCGGCTGTGGCGAGGGGGGCATTTGCCCAGGTTCGCCTGGTGCACCAGTTGCGCCCTTATTTGGATCAGGAGACTCTACTCACAGTCACATATGCCCTTGTCACCTCGAGGATCGACTACTGCAATGCTCTCTACATGGGGCTACCCTTGAAGAGTGTTCGGAGACTACAATTAGTGCAAAATGCAGCTGCGCGAGCAATTGTGGGCCTTCCCCGTTGTGCCCACGTTTCGCCAACTCTCCGCATGCTACATTGGTTGCCTATCGGTCTCCGAGTGCAATTCAAAGTGTTGGTTATTACCTATAAAGCCCTTCATGGCATTGGACCAGGATACTTATGGGACCGTCTTCTGCCACATACTTCCCTTCGACCGGTGAGAGCGCACAGGGTCGGCCTCCTCCGGGTCCCGTCAGCGAAACAATGTCGTCTGGCGGGTCCTAGGGGGAGGGCCTTCTCTGTTGTGGCACCCACCCTCCGGAACCAACTGCCCCCTGAAGTCCACATTTCTCCCACCCTCCCGGCCTTCCAAAAGAATCTTAAAACCTATCTTTGCCGGCAGGCCTGGGGATGATTGTGGATTGTTGTGTGAATGATTAATGTGTTTTTATTTTTAATGCTTTTTTAATTTGGACTTAGATTGAATATTGTTTATATATGTTGTAAGCCGCTTCGAGTCTTCGGAGAGGAGCGGCATATACCGTATTTCGCGCTCCATAGGGCGCACCTTTTTTCCTCCAAAAGTAGGAGGAAAAATCAGCTGCGCCCTATGGAGCGAAGATGCAGGCGGGGGGGGGGAGACACTGGAGCAGAGGGGATGTGACGCAAGAAGGCATTCGGGAAGAAAGGCTTGTAGCCCAAAACAACCATGCCCGGGAGCTGAGCTGATTCTAAGCAGCCGGACTGAGGAAGCCGCGGGGGCGCCAGGCCAGGGAAGGAAGGCGAGCCAATAAGAGCCAGCGAAGGCCCTGGGCTGCTACGGGGAAGGCGCCGGGGTTGTGGAAGAACCGACGCGGCAGCGCTGGGCAGGCAAGCGAGGGTGACTTGCGGTGGGAGGGGGAAGCGAAAGTGCCTCGCGCCACAGGAGCGACAGCCTTGGAACCGGCCTCCGGGGAAACGGCGGCGAGGCAACTGGCCGCCGAGTTTGCAGGACAAAGAGCTGCCAAGAGTCTCCGAGGGCGGCTTGAGTCACGCGAAGGGCGGCGGGGCGCACCCTGTAAGAAAATACCAGACCTGGAGGGAAACAAACCGGGTTGCTGCTCTAGAAACCCCGACACCGATGCACGCACGGATACTCACAGTTCGTAGGAACTGTATCTCGTCTTCCCCTCCTTCGCCCCCTTCAGCCATGGCTCTGGAAGTGTGGGGGGGCGGGGGGGCGCTCTGCTCAGCCTCCGATCGCCTCTTCAGCGGCAGCTCGCAGACTCACCTCAGCTCCTTTTCCCGATTGGCATTAGCATAACCCCCTCAACCCCGCCCACACAAGAGGGGCGGCAGTGACAGCAGCAGCAGCAGCAGCAGCAATCCCCCTACCTACGGTAAGCGCTTTCTTCTTTGGTCGCGTCCAAAGGGCGGTTGGAGAGGATGATAGTCGGTGTGGAGCAGACTTGTCCTGTAAAAGACAGGGCTACTATAGGCTCCAGTCTGCGTGCGTGTTTGAGGCGCTTCGCTTGGATAGAAGCCACTGCCCCTTTCCTGGTCATTAGGTTTCATGGGATTTACTTCCTAGATTGCAATACTAGGTTTTTTGCAGCTTAGATTGCATTTAACTCAGCTGATAAAAGTTGAAGTCCACAAGTCTTAAAGTTGCCAAGGTTGAGAACCCCTGGGTTACACCCAGTTGGAATGAAGAAGCAAGCTCCAAGAACAAAAAAAGTTCCCTTCTTTTAAAGCATAAATAAAGCAGTTTTTGATACATGTTCAGTGGAAAAACGTCAGCTAAAGCCCACATGCATCCTAAACAAATGCATGGTTCATTATAGTATTGTGGCTAATATTTTTTTTATGTCTGATGTGGTTGAGGAAATTGATTAGCAACATAAATTTTGGGCTCAATTGTTGTCAAAAGTTGAGGACTACCTGTATGTCTCTTAGCCCACTTTTTGGCTCAAAATATTTTTTTTCCCTATTTTCCTCCTCTAAAATTAGGTGCGCCTTAGCAGCAGGTGCGCCCTATTGAGCGCGAAATACGGTAAGTCCAAATAAAATAAATAAATAAAAATAAATCATATCTGGTGGACATGCCCTAAAGCAAAAATGTTTTGGGTTAAGATACATGCATGGTTGGAAAAGATGATTAAAAAACAGAATTCAAACCAGAACTGTTTTTGTTAGGAATATTAGGACCTAATCATGAGAAGGAGAATGAATATTTAATATTGCATGTATTGACAGCAGCGAGAATTGTATTTGCCCAATATTGGAAAAATGAAAATTTACCAACTGAAGAGATTTTAATTAAGAAAATTTTAGAATGTGCAGAAATGGATAGATTGACTTTAGAGATTAAAGTGAAAGAAGATTCAGTTTACTTTAGAACATGAAATAACTCTACCAATGGTTAGGAAAATGAACTAGTGAGAAAGGAATGTGATATGTTATTTTGAATACATACTAGTAAGAAGAATGTTATGCATTGATTAATTAATACTGTTTATGATTACTGTTTATTATACTTACTACAGTTATCTATTACTATATTCACTATTGTAAGCTAAACATATGTACCCAGACAATAATCTGTTTGCTAAATATTGAAAATGTTACTGGGGGATAACTCCAATGTTGACCCCAACCCTGTCCTAATCCCAATCCTGATCCCAACCCCCATGCTAAACCCCAACCCCTACCCCAACCCCTTCACCTTGGGGTGAAGTTTGACGGGGATCCTCAGCAATTGGGATTCTTTCTCACTCATGTACTCACCTACATGCAAGTGTATGAGAGGACCCTCCCTAACAAGGAAGCTAGAATTAGGGTCATCACCCTGGCCCTGGAAGATGTGCAGCCTGTTGGATGGTGACCCTGCAAAACTCCAATGCCCCAGAGCTCCAGAATTTCAATCGCTTCATGTCAACCTTGAGGTGGCATTTCGAAGACCACCTAGTTGATTGAAAAGTGTGAGACCACATAAAAACTGTCAGGCAAGGGCCCCACCCCATAACAGAATACATGGAGGAGTTCCGAGACTTGGCATGCTGCCTCAACTGGCCTGAGGACATCCTGGTGAGCTGTTTCCAGGATGGGCTCAATGATGACCTGTGCAATGCCTGCATTGCCCATGGATACACAACTGGTGCATCCTGACCGAAGAAGCAGAGATTGACCAGAACCACAACTTACAATGCTGTAAGCCGCCCTGAGTTTCCGGAATAGGGCGGCATAGAAATTTAATAAATAATAATAATAATAACTCATACAGGTCTGGGAAAAATTTGGAAGAGGTCTCCCCCAGAAAAGAAAGGAGAGGCAACCAAACCCGCGGCAGCTCAACCGTGCTCAACAGCCTGCTTCAAGTGTGGCAAAGAGGGCCATTGTGCTCTGGAGTGCTGCACAAAAACCCCAGCCAAGAAGGGAGACTGACTGTCCAGAGGGAAGCCAATGAGACCTACTCAATAACCCGAAGGACTCAGCCCTGAAAAGCACAGAGGTCGTGTAGTTCTGCCCAACCCAAAAACCAAGAAAGGGAACTCCGACCCCACAGGAGGATGAGCTGGGGATGCCTGAGAGTGACTACGACAATGACCCTTTGATAAGTGGGCCGATTAGGCCAATCACATTGCCCATAAGACTGTTCATCTTGGGCAAGGAAGAAAAGGTGGTCCTAAATGCCCTAATAGACTTGGGCTGCACCAAGTGCCTGATCAGCCCAACCTTAGTAGGGGGACTGGGGGTCCGATTAAGGAGATTTTAAAAAACCATCACATTTTGTCAGCTGAGTGGATATTCTCAGGGGGCATCTCAGCCAGCTTCGCTACCAAGTCCCTGGGCTTAACCTTAGGGAGCCACTCCAAGACTCTAACATTTATTGTCACACCTGGAATGGAGTATCCCCTTGTCCTAGGATTGATGGGTTGAAAAAGTGGAACCCAAGGATAGATTAGTGGGAAGGGAGCTTGAAGTTCCCTAAGAAACCCCAGCGAGAAAAGGAAAGCCCAAACAGAGAAGCGGTGGCAGCAGTGAAAAGCGAGGGGTTGAAAGTCATACCCAGAGAGTACAAGACCTGGCTGAACTTTTCAGTGAAAGGGGCTCAGAAGAACTCCCCCCTCATTGGCCCACAGACTGTGCTATTAAAATTGTCCCCAGAGCCAAACTCCCAGACCCAAGATATATTCCATGACCTCTAGGGAACTAGAGGATCTGTGGCAGTTTATAGATAAAAATCTGGCTCGAGGTTTCATCCAACCAGCAAGTGGCAGCTCTGGTGCTATTCCGGGAAAAGAAAAATGGGTCTCTTCATCTCTGCATAGACTATAGAGGTCTTAATGAAGTATGTGTGGAAAACGTGTACCCCTTGTCCCTCATGAAGGACATGCTGGCCCACTTGTTGAGGATAAATCTGTTTTCTAAACTGGACTTATGGGAGGCTTATTACAGAGTCAGAATTAAAGAAGGGGATGAGTGGAAAAACATGTTTAACTGCCTCCTTGGCTGTATTCAATTCAAGGTGCTCCCCTTTGGATTACAAGGAGCCCCTACAGTGTTCATGCAGTTGATAAATGAGGTGCTACATGAGCATCTATATAAGGGAGTTTTGGTGTACCTGGATGATATATTAATTTACACTTTAACAAAGGCTTAACACATGAAATTGGTCAGAGTGGTTTTAAACAAACTCCATGCAGCTAAACTTTATGCTAAGCTTTCGAAGTGTGAATTCCATAAAGAGAAGATTGATTACTTAGGCTACCAAATCTCACATGAAGGGGTGAAAATGGATCCAGAAAAGGTGTGTGCTGCTTTGGAATGAGAGGTCCCTCGCACCAGGAAGCAGTTGCAAAGTTTCCTGGTCTTTGCTAATTTCTATTGGCAGTTCATCCTCCTGCTTCACACAAATTGCCCTTCCCATCTTGAACTTATTGAGGACAAAGGGATAAGTTGAAACCCAGCCAGCCATTAAAGTGGGCTATGGAATGCCAATGTAAGGATCCACCTCAGACCCTCTTCCCAAGAAAGCAGAACTCTTGGAACGACTTCATTCCAAAAGGAACTTTTATTAGGAGAAGTTGACATCAGGCATAGAAGACAGGATCTGAGGGGTTTCCGTGCAAATCAATAAGTTAAAAGAGTAATTAGCAAACCCCACCCCAATAGTCCATCTGGTCAATTCAAATGGGCCAATCTCCAGGTGTGAATCTGCTGTGGGAACAGGGATGATAAGGTGCCATTCTCAAAGTTGTTTTGGCCATTAGGTCTTTGCACTTTTCCTTCCGCAGCAAGAGATAAGCCAGATGGCTGGAGGCACATTCGTTTCTCACCCCAGTCTGGCATCAAGGGAAATAGTTCAAAGAGCAAGTGTATAGAGAGAAGTGGAGAGGATACATTGTAGTAGCTATAGCAAAAGAAAGAGGATACATTGTAACACCCATGACTTCCCCCCTCCCCTTTAGGAGTATGGCAGAACCCACAGGAAGAAAGGATAAAGAAATGCCCCCCCTTTAAAAATGAGAGATCCACCTGTAGAGGAAACAAAAGAGGAGAGACAGACACATGGGTTAGTCAGGTTTGTCAGGATATTTAGCATGAAACTTACTAAGTAATCTGGGGACTCTGACATGATGTTTAGGAACTCATTCATTTTGGGAGGGAGGTGTTTCCAGGCTACAAGACACTTTGTGGAGCCATGATACTTCCTAGAGTCAAAGATTTCTTTGATTTCAAAATGCTGTTCTCCCTCCACCATGATTGGAGGAGGGGTGAGGCTGCAGCTGGCCTTAAAGGTGAGTTCAATTCTCATTTTAACAGGCTGCAATGAAACACCAGGTGAACTTGTCTAAGCGTTTTAGGGAGTTCCAATTCCACTGTTACTGGATTTATTATCCATTTTATCAGGAAAGGCCCCACAAATTTTGACCCTAATTTTTTTGATGGTTGTAAGGATTTTAGGTACTTAGTGGGCAGGTATACTTTCTCGCCTACTTGGAAAGGCTTGGGTTCTGTTCGATTTTAATCTGCCTGAAATTTGTATGCTTCCCTAGCCTCATCTAAAGTCTTTCTCACAACTGGCCAGATATTTTGAAGTTGTGCGATTCAATCCTTCAAGGAGGGAATGGTCGGTTCATTGGAGGGTAGTTCAGGCATCAGGTTGAAGCTTTGCCCTGTTGCAACTTGGAACGGAATGAAGCGGGTGCTGGAGTGCACAGCATTATTGTAGGTGACTTCTGCAAATGGAAGTAGGTCAGTCCAATTGTCTTGCTGATAATTTATAAAGCATCTCAAATATTGCTCCAGGACTGAGTTTGAGCATTCTGTCCCACCATTCATCTGTGGATGATGACTAGATGACAGTTCTTGGGTGGTCCCCAAAAGGTCCAAGAAAGCTTTCCAAAACTCTGATGTGAACTGCACCCTCCTATCGGATATGATCCATTGTGGGGCTCCATGCAGTTGGTATATGTGTTGTACAAACATTCTTGCTAGTGTTTTATAGAGATCTCCCTCCAGGGTGCTAATGGAATGGCTACCATCTGCAATAACCCTGGACTTTTCCCCTGCCTTCTCTCAGCTGCTGCACAAATGGGATATCTGGCTACATAGCTTTCAGTGTCTTTTTTAATTGATGGCCACCAAAATTGTTGCTTCACTAAGTGAAGGGTTTTCACAAACCCAAAGTGTCCAGCTGCTTTGGAATCATGGCAGAACTGCATGAAGGTTAGCCTTTGGCTCTTTGGAATGTAGAATTTTCCCCCCACCCACGGTAGTCCATCATTCATTGTGCACAGGTGCCGATAGCTTAGGAACCATTCATCTTTTTCTAATGCTTGTCTGAATTCCAACCCCACCTGGCTTGCTGGCGGTTTGGGATTTCTTGCTTGCACTCGCATAGTGACTGGTGCTGCTAGCTGTTTTGATGGCATGAGTGGGTCTCTTATTTTGGTCCTGGTGCTATTGTATTACGGTAACCTAATAAAAGATCCTTTTGGAAGAGCTGCTTCCATGAGTTCTGCTTTCTTGGGATGAGGTATTGAAGCGGGTTCTAACATTGCTGCTAGCTGACTTGGTGGCATGAGCAGGTCTCTTATTTTGATCCTGGTGCTATTGTATTGCAGTAATCATGACAGCGCATCTGCCAGGAAATTTTTTACCCCTGGCAAATGCTTAATGGTGAAATTGAACCAATGGAAATGTTGGGGCCACCTCACTTGTTTAGGGGACAGTTTCCTGGGCATTTTCAAAGCCTCTAAGTTTTTATGGTCAGTTACAAACTTTGAAAGAGGTTTTGTTTCCCTCTAGGAAATGTTGCCAGGTTAGGAAGACCCATCAAATGGCATAAGCTTCCTTTTCCCATCTTTGCTCAGTTTCCATCAGCTTTCTCAATCTGTAGGCACAGGGTTGCAACTTCCCCTCATTATTCTCCTGAAGCAGTACTGCCCCCACTGCCACATCACTGGCATCTGCCTGGATAATGAATGATTTTTTGGTGTCCAGGTGTTTTAAAACCAGTTCTGCTGAGAATAGTCTCTTTAATCTCTCAAAAGCGGTTTGACATTCCATAGTCCATTTCAAAGGCTGACTGGGTTTCAGCTTCCTCTCCCCTTTGGTCTTTAGTAGATTTGTGATTGGTAGTGCAATTTGAGAGAAAGTAAAAATTTGCGAACCCAAGGAACTTTGCAGTTGCTTCTGGATGCAGGGCGGAGCCCATTCTAGCACTGCTCGGACCTTCTCTGGATCCATCTGTATGCCGTTAGGGGATATACGATACCCCAGGTAATTGTGGAATTCACACTTAGATAGTTTGGCATACAAATGGGCTGCCCACAACTTATTTAACACCGTTCTAACTAGTTTGACATGTTCTTCTTTAGTCTCTGTGAATATCATGATATCATCTAAGTAGACAAACACCCCCTTATAAAGGTGCTCCTGGAGCACTTCATTTATTAATTGCATGAATACGGCGGCTGCCCCTTGCAGTCCAAATGGCAGAACTCTAAATTGAAAACATCCTAGGAGGCAATTGAACTCCATTTTCCACTCATCTCACTCCTTAATTCTGATATGATAGTAAGCTTCCCTTAAGTCCAGTTTTGAAAAACAATTCCCCTTCTCTAGATATGCTAACATGTCTTTCATTAAGGGGAGTGGGTAGAGATTGATCTCGCTCACTGCATTGAGAGATCTATAGTCCATGCAGAGGCAAAGAGACCCATCCCTCTTTTTGCAGAAGAGCAGGCTTTGCTGGTTGTATGAAACCACTCACCAGATTTTTGTCTATAAATTTCTATAATTCCTCCAACTCCCAAGAGGTCATGGAATACATTTTCGGTATGGGCAATTTCGCCCCAGAAAGATTTCAATAGCACAATCTGTGGGTCGATGTGTGTGTGGGGTAATTTGTCAGACCTCTCTTCACTGAACACTTCAGCTAAATCCCGATGTTCCTCTGGGATGCCTTCCAGGCCCCCCCCCCATCATCCACCACTGCTGCACTTTCTGGGTCCCTGACTTCCCTTTTTATCCAGGTTGTCCCCTTTGCATCAATCTTTCCCTTTGAGAATCTCAGTTCTCCAGTCCTCCAGTCTACTCCATTTCATTAGCCACGCCACTCCTAGAATGAGTGGGCACTCCATTTCAAGGGTCACCACAAACATTAGAATCTCTACATAATGGTGAGTTGGACAGGCTATATGGCAAGGGTGGCTAAGATTCCCCCTGCGATGGACTTGTCTAATTAGCCAAATGAAATCGGCTTCTTCAGCCTCCTCACTGGGATTCCTAAGTTCCCCAACAGGATCAGTCTTATGAGGCAGCGGGTGCAGCCAGAGTCTATCAGGGCTCTTAATAAGACTTTTGCCAGCATCCCTGGACTAAACAGTTCTACGGTTCTAGTGAGGGGCGCAATGGGTCCACTTACCAGGGGTTCATCTTTTCAGCTGTCATCAGACGATTCTGGGGCTCTCTGGTCAGGGTTGAAGTTCCTCCCACCTTCTTCGATGGAGTTAGGACTTCAACAACCTCCACGCTTTTCATGGTTGTTTCTTTGGGTTTCTGTGGCATTTTCCTGGGCTACCCTCCTCTGGCTCAGTCAGGCTTCCACACTGGGGTCTTTGAGCAACATTAGGCTGTGCGGTGTCCCTCCTTCCCGCACTTGAAACAGCCTGAAGACTTCAGTGTGGTGGGGGTTGGTTTTGCTGGCTCCCCTGTCCCCAGGACCACCCCAGGCATTGTTATCTCCAGGCTCGATCAACTTCAGCTTCCTCAGCCAAGATGTACCAGTCGTGGAGCGGATCGGGATCTCCCCAGGGAATATAGATCATCATTTAGTCCATCATTAAAGTGGCCCATGATGACATCTTCTGGCCAGTTGAGCTGGCTGGCCAAAACTCGGAACTTCTCGGTGTATTCAGCCACAGGGCAATGACCCTGTCTCACCATCTTTATATGTTCTCGAGCCTTCCGATCAGCCAAGGAGCCCTCAAACCTCCATCTTAGAGCTGCCATGAAGTGGTTGAAGTTCCGTAGTTCTGGAGCATCAGCGTCATGTAGAGTCACCATCTACTCAGCTGTTGCTCCTTCCAGAGCCATGATTACAATTCTGATCTGCCCATGATCGATAGGGATATCTTGGCCATATTCCTCCATGTAACTCAGGACTAGGAAGAACACCAATTTTTGAGGCTCCCTGTTGTACTGTACTCCCAGCTGCAGAAATTTTCATCCAGACCGGTGGCCTCTTCTTCCTCTGTGCTGATGTCCATCTCTGTCAACTGGTGCTGTTCGTGCAGGAGTCGCTGCTACTGTCATCGTGGTTGCCATCTCCAAACTACTGGTGGAAGGACTCACTGCTTTGGGTTCCATGCTGCTTCCCCCTTCAGCCATGCTTGGGTTTGCTGTGCCCCAACATGGATCAGCTTTCTCTTCCTTGAGGGAGTTGAAGACGACAAGTCGATGGCTTGCTCCAGGAACCAACTCAAGTGGGCTGGTCTCTCATCCTTGTTTTTGCTGAGGCAGAGTGACCTCTCCATTTCCACCCTGGCTGGTGACTGCCCCATTTAAGAGTCACCTTTCTTACTTTCCAATCCCAGTCCTCCTTCTTCTCAATGCCCAATGACCACCTCAGCTTATCCCAGTGCTCAGTGTTCATGGCTTTGTCAGAGGAACTGGAGGAGTGCCAGCTTGGGCCAACCTGGAGGGAAAGTCCCCCCATGGTAACTTTTTCCTTCTCCATGCCTAAATCCGACATCGTTTGCACAGTCCCCACAGTAAGGGTCTTCCTTCTGGGCTGACTGAATTCTGCAGATCCTGCCCAATATATGGACTCACCTCAGACCGTCTTTCCAAGAAAGCAGAACTCTTGGAATGACTTCATTCCAAAAGGAATGTTTATTAGGAGAAGTTGACAGCAGGCATAGAAGGCAGGATCTGAGGGGTTCCCACACAAATCAATAGGTTAAAAGAGCAACTAGCAAACCCCACCCCAATAGTCCATCCGGTCAAGCAGGTCAATCTCCAGATGTGAATCCACTGTGGGAATGGGGATGATAAGGCACCATTCCCAAGGTTGTTTAGGCTGTTAGGTCTTTGTGCAGGTCACTATCAGGGCACGAGACTTTGGAAGCAGGCTGAAACCAGCTAAGAAGTAGTCTGCTTCTTCTCCAACGACAGTCCCCCCTTTCCTAATTCCCAAGTGATTACAGCAGAAGCGAAAGTATGCAAGGAATGCCAGAAGCCTTTCCTCCCCTCCCTCCAACAGAATGGCAGGACACCTTTATGGTGGACCTGACACCAAGGAGAGAAGTAACCTAGAACTAAGGAGAAATGTC
This sequence comes from Bothrops alternatus, assembly GCA_034064705.1. Taxonomy (NCBI): domain Eukaryota; kingdom Metazoa; phylum Chordata; class Lepidosauria; order Squamata; family Viperidae; genus Bothrops; species Bothrops alternatus. The sequence continues at coordinate 13,445,553 of JARGCV010000085.1, forward strand.
CTAATGGTGAGAGCGATCAACCAATACAATAATTTGCCTTCAGAAGTTGAGGCTTTCATCACTGGAAGCTTTCAAAAAGAGACTGGACACCATTTGTCTGAAATGGTAAGGGGTCTCCTGCTTAAGCAGGGGATGGAACACATTATTTACCAAAGCACCAGAGGGCAGGACAAGAAACAATGGTTGGAAACTGCTCAAAGAGAGAAGCAACCTGGAATTAAGGGGGAACTTCCTGACAGTGAGGACAATTAACCAATTGAACAGCTTGCCTCCAGAAATCATGGGCGCTCCATCACTGGAGATTTTTTAAAAGAGGCTAGACAGTCACTTGTCTGAGATGGTATAGGTGCTTCTGCTTGAGCAAGGGGCTAGACTAGAACACCTCAAAAGTGTCTTCCAACTCTATTATTCTATGTTCTGAGGAGGAGGAGGAGGAGGAGGAGGAGGAGGAGGAGGAGGAGGAGGAGGAGGAGGAGAAGGAGGAGGAGGAGGAGGAGGAGGAAGAGGGGGGAGGAGGGGAGGAGGAAAATAACAAATCTGCATTTTGAGGATAGAGGTTCGTTCTCCAAGCTTGTGAGTTAGTTTCCAAATATTTAATTGTCAAGCTAGGTAACATCTTCAGTGGAGTTTAGGGGATGTCAGTGTCAGTGTTCCTCTGTTTATAAGGGCTTTGTGTAGTCAGTAGATCTTGTGATGGTGAGGTCACATCAGGTGACAGTTATATCAACGTCAGAGTCTTGTGATGGATTGTGGTGGGTCTTGTGATGGGTCAGATATGGGTTGTGTCAAATGAGGGTCTTGTGATTCTTATGATGGGGAGGTCATGTCCCCATCACAAGATGACAACTCAGAACTATGGATAGAAATCTATCCAGCAGACTTCTATCAGATGACAAAAAAAACCATCCTCACATATGGCTTCAATTTCAATCACAAAGGGGCCAAACCCATTGAATTCTAAGCCAGCCTTCAATCCATTCTAAAACCAACCATCTGGACCAAGAAACACAAAAAAAACCATCATCCCAATGTTCAACTCATGATACACAATGAAACATCAGCCAAAAGAAGATAGTGCTTAAGAAATTGAAACAAAAAAAAGCATTGTCATTTTACCGTCAACTTAAAAGCAGACTGACTGTAATAATGGACAAAACTGACTATATCAGCAATGCCAAAAATGAATTAAATGATACCAACATCTACCAAATAATCCACAACGATCTGACAAAATAGCTAGAGAACAAAATAAAAGACACCCTAAGGAAAAGAGGAAAAGGAAAACAGCTAACACCACTAGAGAGAAAGCACATGTAACCACAAGACGTCTCCACACTCAGGTTCTAAGCACTTCCAAAAATACACATGAATGGGATCCCTTATGACCAATTATGTTTCTACCTGAAACATTGATGTACAAACTAGCAAAATCCATGCAGAGGAAACTCAGACATCTGGTCAATGACTCAACTCACTCTATAAACTCCCCAGAACAATTTCTCCAAGTCACCAAGCACCTCAAGATCAACAAGGAAGAAATCATGGTCTTCTTCGATGTCACCACACTCTTCATCTCGATTGACATCAACCTGACTAAACAAACCATACACCACCTATTCACTAAGCACCCTACCCAAAGCATGATGCCACCACAGAACACGCAATGTCCACAGAAACCATCATGAAATTTCTGGATCTATGCCTCAATACATACTTCAAGTTCGACAGGAAAATTTATACGCAAGTACAAGGTACCTTGATGGGATCACCCATAACAGGTCAAATAGCAGAAGCAGTCATGCAACAACTCAAATCCATAGCATTACCCACCATTCAACCAAAATTTTAGACATATTATGTTGAAGACATGTTCATCATCTTCAAACACTCCCAAATTGAAGAAACACACCATCTATTCAATAACATATTCCCTGGGATCAAATTAACATGTGAAGAAGCAACAGACAAAAGACTCCCATTCCTTAACATTGACATAAGAAGACTACACAAAGAACTGGAAACTCACATAAACCGCAAACCCACTCACACAAACCACAAAAGAAGCTGAGTCCATATCCTCTTCAGAAGACCCAGGACACACTGCAGCACCACAGCACTAAGAAAAGCGTAAGAGAAACAGCTGTTTGACATATTTTTCCACAATGGTTATCTGAAAAACCTTGTATTTTGACACATAGCACCCAAGCCACAATGCACCACACACCCAATCATCATACAAAAGCTAACCCTACCATACAGTACAGAAAAGAGGCATTGGGAATGATAGCAGCCCACAAACCCACAGCCACACTCTGCTAGGAATTATCCAGAACCAAAGACAACATATATAGAAGGATGAAAGAAACTGTCAGAATCCAATTATATTTCATTTCTATCTACCTACTCTGATATAAAACCAATTCTTACTCTCTTCTGGATTCTGTCATACTACGAAAGGGGAGGAGGGTAAGCATGGGGGTTTTATGACTCTTACTTCCTCCGTTAATTACAAAGTAACCTTTTGTTGATTCTCTTCAAGAGTACTAACCATAACAATGCGGCCATCCGCCTTTCATCCTACTCCCTCTGAATTTCTCCCCTTTGCTGGCAGCGAGGGAAAAGGGGTGGGGAAATGCAATGCCTGGGATCTGGGAAAAGAGAGAATGAGTGGTCGTGCTGAAGGAACGGGCTGACGATATATTTCCTGGACTTAACACCTAAAATCTGCCGGACTGAATCACCCGGAAGAACTGTGGGGTGGGACTGCTTGGAAACACTTTAAAACATTGAATGGTGGTGGGGGGATCCCTCAGATCCTGTCTAGCATGCCTGCAGTCAATTTCTCTTAATAAAAATTCCTGTTGGAAGAGATGTTCCAAGAGTTCTGTTTTGTTAAGATGTAGATTGAGGATGGTCCTTACAGAAACAATGTAATTTACAAAATCTACTGTAACAATTACAACTGATTCTACATGGGACAAACATCACATCAATTGAAAACCTGAATCTATGAACACCAGCTGGCAGTCAATCTCAAATCCTTAATCTCTACCCATACTGACACCGAACAGCACCAATTCGATTAGAGCAATACAAGAATCATCAACCACGCTACCACCTGCCGTGCTTGTGAGTTTATTGAAGCCTGGCACTCCACAAGCTATTCCATCAACAGACACATTGACCTACAACTAGCCTATGAAACCCTCAGAATTCAATTTAACTGCACAACTAACCAGAGACAGCCCCGACCCTCAACCAATCCACACAACCCCCCAACTAGCACTTCACCTCCAAATGACCCTCCCCTGATGTGATCTCCCCATCACAAGACCCTTGCTGTCTATGGAGATTCTCAGTCATCCAGGTCATAGTTATCCCAAAGATGCTTTTCCATGAGGCAACTGGACTTTCTTGTTTTTCTTTGAAGATGTTTTGCTTCTCATTCAAGAAGCTTCTTCATGAAAAAGCATCTTTGGGAAGACCCTCACTAATGACCCACACTTGACCCATCACAAGATCCATCACAAGACCCTGACCCGATGTGACCCTCACCTGACATGACCTCATCATCACAAACTTACTGACCACATGAAGCCCTTATAAACAAAGGAACATTGACACTGACATCCCCTAAACTCCACTGAAGATATTACCTAGCCTGGTAATGAAACATTTGGAAACCAACCCACAAGCTCAGAGAATGAACCTCCACCTATATCCTACACCCAAGCTACAGGAATATGCCACCATCACAGATCTGCATTTTGCTGTCAACAAGATGTTTGTGCCAACAATTATTTTTAACTAAAATAATTCCAGTGTTTTCAGCTATCTAGGAGAAAATGGGTGCAATATTTCTTTTTTTATATATAATTTTTATTAACATTTTCCTTTATACAGTACATATTCAGCAGACCATGTCATTTTTATATACTATGGATCTACATTCTATACAATATATACACTATGTACATTCAATCTAACCCACAATAACCTAATTTGCACAATAACCTTATGTATATTTCCAATTTTTGTTTCTATTGTCTATCCAAATATACCAATTTTCCCAAACCGCATAAAATTCCAAATCATCTTTTTCTTTTAATTCTAAGGTGAGTTTATCCATCTCGGCACATTCATAAATTTTCTGAATAATCAACCCCTCTGGTGGTATATTGCGTTCCTTCCAATATTGCACGAATGCAATTCTTGCCGCAGTTAGTATATGCAAAATCAGATATCTTATTTTCTTATCAAATTTCTTTTTAAGTATTCCCAGGAGAAATGTTTCCAGATTTAATTCAATTTGACATTTTGTTAAGTCTTGTAGCCACCCTTGTATTTTAATCCAATATTTTTTCGCTTCAGGGCATAGCCACCAAGCATGAAAGAAGGTACCTTGACGATAATTACATTTCCAACAATTTGGGCTTTGGTTCGGATACATTTTGGCTAATCTTGCAGGGGCTAGGTGCCAACGATATAGCATTTTATATTGATTTTCCTTATATGCAGCAGATTTTGTTATTTTGTGATTTTTATTCCAAATTCTTTCCCAATCTTCTAATTCTATATTGTGCCCTATGTTTTTTGCCCATGCAATCATTGGTTCTTTCACTATCTCCTCTACTTTATCAAATTCTAATAAATAGTTATATATTTTGGATATTAATTTTCCTTCAGGGCCTATCAATAATTTGTCTAATTGTTTTAATTCCATGTCAATTCCATAATCTTCCACATCCTTCTTATATCTACATTGCAATTGTAAGTATGGCCACCAATCAATAGTTATTCCCTGTTCTTTTAGTAACTGACTATTTTTGAGCTTCCCGTTTGTCTAAAATTTCCGAATATCTGGGCATTTTGCTTATATCCAACATGTTAGGGTGGATCATTGCCTCCATGGTAGATAGCCAGCAGGGAATTTTCCTATAGTGTTTCTTCCTTATATCCTTCTAGGTTCGTAACAAAGGATCTCTTATTTTATGTCTATAGAAATATGAGTGTATCCTATTTCCTTTATCCCACATGAAGGCATGCTACCCCTTCTGTAAATCGTGCCCTTCCAGTGCTAAGATTCTTCTTTTCTTTAGGTTAACCCAATCTCTTATCCAGACCAGACTTGCTGCTTTGTAATAGAGTTCCCACGTGAGAAGTCCAAAGCCACCTCTACTTCTGTTGTCTTGGAGAGAGTAATTTTATCTCGCCTTCTTTCCTAACCAAACATAATTTATAATAATTTTTTTAAGTTCTCCAAAGAATTTCTTATCTAATAATATGGGAATTGTCTGAAATAAGTATAATAATTTGGGTAGGATGTTCATTTTAATAGTCGTGATCCTACCTAAAAGCGATAGTTGTAACTTCCCCCACTTTTCCAAATCCTTCTTTATTTGTTGGACTAATACCATATAGTTATCCTCCTTTAGGGACGAACATCTCGCAGTCAACCATATCCCTAAATATTTAAATTTTTTGACAATTTGTAAATCCATTTCCTTTTCTAATTCTTTTTTCTGATTTATTGTTAAGTTTTTAACTATCATTTTGGTTTTCCTTTTGTTAATTTTAAGTCCAGATATTTCCCCATATTTTTCTATTTCTCGTATTAGAATGGGACCGGATTCCAAAGGTTCTTCAATAATAAATACCATATCGTCCACGAAGGCCTGTGCTTTGTACTCTTCTCTTTTAATTTTCGTTCCCTTTATTTCTCGATTTGCTCTAATTCTATTTAAAAGTATTTCTAATGTTAGGATAAAGAGAAGTGGCGAAAGTGGGTATCCCTGATGTACCCCCTTGGTTATTTGAAATGTGTTGGTGATGTCCCCATTTACTATTACCCTAGCCTTCTGGTTCTTATATATTGCCGCTATCATATTTTCAAATTTACTTGCCAGTTCCATAAGTCTAATTTGCCTAATCATGAATTTCCAATTTAGATTATCAAAGGCCTTTTGAGCATCCAGAAAAACAAGGGCCACTTGTTTCTCTGGGTGGGCTTCATAATATTCTAATATGTCTACTATTATTCTTGTATTATCTCTTATTTGTCTGTTTGGAAGGAAACCATTTTGATCCGGGTGTATTATCTCATTCAATACTCTTTTCAGTCTTTCTGCTATTATATTCATAAATATTTTGTAGTCTGCATTTAAGAGGGATATTGGTCTGTAATTACTGGTTTGATTTTTGTCTGTACCTTCTTTCAAAATTTAAGTGATATATGCCTCCCTCCACGATTCCGGTATTTTCGCTTCATGTAGAGCTTCGTTACATATTTCAAACAATATTGGTTCTATAATGTCACTCATATTTTTATAAATTTCCCCTGGGAGGCCGTCCAGTCCTGGTGTCTTATTATTTTTAAGTCTTAAAATTGCCCCTCTCAATTCTTCTGGCGTTATTTCTCTGTTTAGCATTGTCCTTTTCCCCTCCTCTAGTGGTATAATCCCTTCTTCCAACAAATAGTTGTCAATTTTATCCATTGCTATTTCATTTTGTTCATAAAAGTTCACATAATAATTTTGTACAATTTTCTTTCTTTCTTCTTCATTATTTTGTAGGGTCCCCATCTCATCATATAATTGTTGGATAATCCGTCCTTCTTTTTCCTTCTTTAATTTGTAAGCCAACCATCTTCTAGTTTTATTGGCATGTTCAAAAAAAATTATTTAGAAAATTTTAAATTTCTTGCAATCTCCGCTTGTTCTAGAATATTTAATTTATGCCTGTCAAGTGTCAAAGTTTCTTTAACTAATTCATCTCCTGGTTTTGTCTGAAGTTGATTCTCCAATTTTCCAATTTCTTCCTTTAGAATTTATGCTGCCTCCATTTTTCCTTATTTTTCTTTGCCATATAAGCTATGGTTATTCCCCTTATATAAGCTTTCATAGAATCCCATAAGTTTGTTAATGAAGTGTGTTGTTTTTTATTTTCTTTAAAAAATAATATCAATTCTTCATTATCCTTTCAATATATTCCTTTTCTTTTAAGATTTGGGGGTTTAGTGTCCATCTTTTGAATTTCTGCCTTTGACCTCTCCATTTTATCTCAAGGGGATTATGGTCTGCCCATGTATTTGGGGAGCTCTCAATCTTTTCAATTTCTATAGCTAATTCCTTATTCATCCACAGCATATCAATTCTAGACCAGGATGCACGGGGGTTGGAATAAAATGTATATTTATTTTCTTTTGGATGTACGGTTCTCCACATATCTATCAAATTTAGTTCATCTATCATTCTAAAAAATGTTTTTGGTAATATATTTCTTCTATTCTTGTTAGTTTTATCGCTTATGTAATCTTTTTGGATATCTACTACCCCATTATAATCACCTACTATGCATATATTCCTATGTCCTGTTACAATTATCTTTTCATGCAATTTCTTATAATACTCCCCCTGATTTTTATTAGGCGCATAAACAACTACCAACAAGATTTGGGTATGCCCTCATTTTATTTCCATCATTAGGGTTCTTACTTTTGGATCAGCATAAATTAGATTAGCCTTTATCCCTTCCTTAATATATACCACCACTCCTTTCTTCTTCTTCTCTGCTAGTGCTGTATAAAGTGTCCCTAACTTTTTATACTCTAAATATCTTTCATCCTGTTTTCGAATGTGTACCTCCTGGAGGCAAACTATGTCTATCTTTTGTTTACTTAGCTTTGTTAATATTTGTCTCCTTTTTATCACTGCATTTAATCCGTTAATGTTTATTGATATTAATTTCCAATCTTCCATTCTGTTGTCTGTCTACCAGATATTAATCTCTGTTTGCCCTTGTAACTACTTGGGATCTTGTTTTAATACCTCTTAATTCTTGAATTCCTTTTTCTTTTTTGCTTCTCTCTTCCCGGGTTCCTTCTTTAACTTGATCCTCTTCATTTCCCGTCAACTGGTCAAAGAAGTCCTGTGCCATCGCTAAACTATCAATTTTAACCTTCTTGCCTTGCCATGAAATAAGCATTCCCTCCAGGAGTATCCACCTAAACAAAATATTTCGCTTGTTCAATTGTGCAGCCAGGAAGCGATAGTCCTTATGTTGTTCTTGAACCCTTCTAGGAATTTGTTTCAATGTAATAATTTCCTTCCCCTTGTAAATCATTGGTTCTTCTCGGGTAATGTTGTACACTATATTCCGGATTTTCTTTCGGGCAAAATCTAATGTGAACCTCTCTAGGCAGTTTATGTTATCTTGCATAGTTTGTTTGAATTCAATATACTTCATCCAATTCATTCATAACTTCTTGTTTGTCTCTTTGGAGAGATTCTGCTATAATACCTGCCATTATCTGTCCTAAATCTTCATCCTTCGCCTCTGTCACATTTTGGAATCTTAAGAAAAAAGATGCCCGGTCCATCTCTATTTGGATTATTGAATCTTTGAGGTCCTTATTTATTGCCATCATTTTCTGATCTACCAGATCTAATTTTCCCCCAGTTTGTTCTATTTTGTCTTTAATTATTTTTATTCTTTGTTCATTCTTCTGAATTGCTTCCTAAATTGAATTCATTTTATTATCCAATTTCTGAATGTCAAATTTCATTTCTCCATGGTTGATAGACATTGTGTTTTGCATTTTTACCATTGTTTCCTGGATCAATGTCAAAGTGGCTTGCATTGTTTGCCTGTTTGGGATCGTATTATTTTTTTCAGCCTTTTGTGATCCGTCTATCGACCTTTGATTTAATGGGGAAGCCATTGTTATTGTTGGATTTGATGCAATTTTTTCCCCTGCCTTTAAGGTTGTTGTTGTAATACTGGTCATCTCTTTCAATACCCTACTTTGCTCCCCCAATATTCTATAAATATTTCTCCACACTGTCATCAACCATTTACCATCTTTTGTTGTTGTTGTTATTTTTTTTCCTTCTATTTTTACCTTCCTTACAGTATTAAGTATTAAATAATAATCAGTTCCACTAATCCTAGCTATCTCTATTCTTAATTAAATTTAAACAACCTTAGCAAATTATTTAACTTAAATACCAATAACCCCACAAGAACTTTAAATTAAATCATTAAGCAAATCTATATAAGTATAAATATAAACACAAATATAAATGAATATAAATATTAATAATCAATTGATTGATATATATCTAAGTTTGATTCTGATTATAATTCTCAATTTGTACAAAAAATAATTACAGTTATCAATATATAAGCAATTCAGAATATCTATATAATTAATTTTAAATGCTAAATTGTAAACAATATATCCAAATTTATAGGTAGTTAGATACAGATATAAATATAAATATATCCTTGAAATCTTCTAATCACTCAGTTCAAAAGTTTTATTAAAGTGGCTGGTTCTCCCTCTGCTTTCTGGTTAGGGTGCTCGTCCATTCAGACCATGCTTGCCCTCATGGCATGCTGTCGTCTGCTCTCACCACTTTTCTTCTTCTCCTTTTTTTTCTTTTCCTGTTGCTCTTACACACCCAATCTCTCTCCTTCTTCACTTTCTCCTTACCTTCAGATTCTGACCAAAAAATCCGCCTGTGTCACCACCACAGGACTAACTCAAACTCTTTTATCCATCCTCCTCTTCGCCTCTTTAGCAATTGAAAATAATCTGCTGAATCACTGTTCCTCCCGGTGAGACACCGCTCGCTCCTCCAGCTGGAGATCTTTTTTAGCCAAACAATCGGGACTCACTTCTCCAAGCAATCCTCGACCTTGCGGTTTTCAGACTGATCTCCACTTCAAATGTCACAGTCTGCTATAAAAATCTTCTCTTCCATGTGCTCTCTGGATCATCGCAGCCTCGGGTCCACCATAGCACGATGACAGACACTTTCATGTTGGTTTGACAGGGGTGTCCTTCTTTGCAGCAAGTGATCACCTTTCACTATGCTGCACTCTGGACTTCCCCTCTAGTCCGCCGAGCCCTCCAGGCTCCTTGCACCCCAAAAGGTCCCCAAAATATGAAATATTTGGGTTCTGGAACAGGAGCCATTCACCTTCCCCCACACCACTGAGATGATGCCACTGGAAGTCCGTGCAATATTTCTATTGTTCAACCTTTTAGTTCCTAGAAAAATCAAAATTTGTATTTATTTTTCAAAATTTCAAGTTATAAAATAATTATTGAATTTTAACTGCATAGATAGCAATGAAATGAAAAATTCCTTACCCAGTGTTATGTTAGCTTTATTTAATAGCAACTAAAATTTTGTTGCCATCATGTAAATGCTAATTAAAATTTGACAGCAGATAAATAACTAAAGGGATTCTATTTATGTATTTAAATCATCTGAGAATATACTTGGGCCAAGCACAACTTCCTATGAAAGCAGAGGCAGATGGAAAAATGATGTGATGCTGACACAGAACAGTGCTCAAGAAGTAAGCCAAATTCAAATCAAGATTAAATCAGATCCTTTCCTAAGGTCATTTTGTTTACTGAATGTTCAGCATCTGATTCAAGGCCAAGTTTGGTGAGGATTGGGCAATGGTCTAAATTTTTGAAGGTGTTAATTGAAAACCCTCTATTATTCCAGTCTAAGATTTTATATTTGAATGATCAAGTAATAGTTCTTGTCTGAAGTTAATCTTAAAAATCTATGGCCAAAAATTGACTCCTCAAATGCTTTAACAAATAACAAGGCTGTGACCATTATTATTTTAACTCTTCATGAATTTGAGAATTCACAACTCTTCCAGGTCACCTCAGTCTTCCTACATAGCAACAAAATAGATATCTTGATCAAATGTGGCCCTGAAAGGGATTGGCAGGTAGGAAAAGCATCTCCTCTATGGCTGTGGCTTTATATATGATCATATGAAAAAAGCCAAAGTTTGCTATAGTTTAAATGGTCAACAAGACAATCTTGCCAGGTTTGGGATCTTTCTGGTCTTAATAATATTTTGATGATATTTTTCCTGCTTCCACAGTAATCCTAAGTTACTCCATTGTTCATTATGTATCTGCTGAGATTTGTTTTCCCATATATTTGATTTTCATGACATTGTATTGTTTTCAGCAGTGTTTGAACTGTACAAGGAAAAAAAGTAGTTTTGTCAGAATCCAATTATATTTCATTTCTAGTTATCGACTATGAAAAACCCCATTTCTGCCCTCTCTGGATTCTGTCATACTATGAAGGGGAAGGGGGATGAGCAAAGGGGTTTTATGGCTCTCACTTCCTTCATTAAAACTTCAAAGGGACTGAATGTGGATCTCACCAAGAGGACTGACCATAACAATATGGCCATCAACTTTCATCTACTATTCTCTGAAGTCTCCCTTCCACCGGCTGTGAGGAAAAGGGGGTGGAAATGTAACACCTGGGATTGTCGCTGGAAGGATGGTGGGGTGGGGGCTGCTTGGGAACACTTAAAACCTTGAATGGAAGGGGTTGGGCCTCAGGTCCTGTCTAGAATGCCTGCAACCATCTTCTCTTAATAAAGATGCCTGTTGGAAGAAATATTCCAAGAGTTCTGTCTTCTTAAGATGCAAAGTAGGGTGGGTCCTTACAAGTTTACTTTTTTGTAACAAATTATAGGTTGTTGTTCTAAGTTAGATATTTCTTTAAAGTAAATTGCTCTAACAATTTCTAACTTTATCAATAGATGATACCAGATTCTTTGGACAGATAAATGAGAATTTGGAAACCAAATCCTATTCTCAGCTTCCCAAACTGGAATGTCACCCCATAATAATAGATTCAACTTCTTCCAAAAGAAGAATTTATATTGGGTGTTTCCTAGCTAATACGTAGGGTGAAAGTGCATTGAGAAGTAGATATAACTTGAACCTAAAGTAGTAGCTATAAGGCAAGATAGAGGGTGTACCAAATATGTTTTATTTTATTTTTTTCAAAGAAAATATGTTACTGTACTTAAGAATGCTCAGAGGTCATGCGCATCAAATGAGTAAGGATTGGGAAGAAAATGGCAGTCAATTTGTACATTTAATGTCATTTACAGCAGGGGTCCCTAAGCCCTAGTCCATGGACTGGCACCGGGCCGCAGCATGCTAGAAACCGGCCTTGAAAACAAGTGAAGACCCATCCACAGAATGCAGGCAGCATGCAAAACTATGCCCTTTTTGGTCCGCAGAAAAATCTCTCTCCACAGAACCGGTCTCTGGTGTCCAAAAGGTTGAGGGTCACTGATTTACAGTATATAATAAATTATCTAGGGGAGCTGGGGTACACACAATATACTACATAATATAAAAAGTACAATAGCAATAGCATTTAATCTTATATACCACTTCCCAGTGCTTTACAGCCCTCTCTAAGCAGTTTACAGAGTCAGCATATTGCCCCCAACAATTTGGGTCCTCATTTTACCAGCCTCAGAAGGATGGGAGGCTGAATCAACCTTGAGTCGATCAGGATTGAATGGCTGGCAGTTGGCAGGATTAGCCTGCAGTACTGCATTCCAACACCTGCACCACCACGGCTCATAGTATAAAATAAAAATGCTACTGTTTCCTCTCAGGAAGAATTCAATAGTTTTCATGTAATTAAGACCCAAAACCAAGAGAACAACAAAAGAATCATTTTTCCACAATTTAAAACTAAATATCAAAACTGCCTCATTGTAATCTTGCAATTCACTGGAAGGAACAGGAGTAAAAGAAAAAATCAGGTATTATGCATCAGTCAGTATTACTGCATCCCCATCTTGTCCTGAAACCATTAAGAAATGAGACCCTACTTTCCACAAAGGAGATTGTTTTATATATAGTATGCTGCTTTTCTCCATTTCCCAGAGATCTCCAAACATCTTCAGTCTTCACATTATTGCTGAGGATCTTAATCACTCCTGCCAACATGTCTACCCCCAAAAAATATTAGTAATATACAATAGTAATAAAGAACCTATGAAATTCCAAAAACATATTAAACATTCCCCCAGTAGTTTTGGATTCAGATTTGTTATCTTTTCCTTTGCACAGAGAAACAATAACATTTTTCCTACCAGTAGACATAATGCAATTTTTACACATCCAGAATAGATGCAATTTTCACATATCCTGATTGTGCTGAATTTTCTTCTCTTTCTTTTAATAATGATTTTTAAAGTGATTTAAGATGGCATCTGCCTAAGTCACATCCAAATGTTATCTCACTGTTTCTTTAAAAAAAATTCAGACTCTTTTGCCTGGATTCCTGCATATTTCTGTGAAGGTTATCCTACTTAATCTCTACATTTCTCCATTCCACAAACAGCATGCATGACAAAATTCTTGGACACCACAAATGACTATTTACTGTAGATCATCCTTCAGCTCTGGATAGTTAGATTTAGAGAGTCAATCTTCTTTGTTTTGAATGAAGACTTACACTGACTTGATAACCTCCAAATATGTGAAGGTTATATTAGCTCTTCTAGAAAAACAAAGTGTCGTACACAAGAAGTCTACCCCTCTATAGTGAATTGTTTTCTTTTCATGTAACCTATGCATAACCTCTCAAGTACTAAACTGGGTAAGGTTTCTAGAGAGATGATATAGGCATATGAGATAACTAGTTAGTAATCTCTGGATTGCCTTGTCAGTTCTGCAGTTAAAAAGCATTTAAGGTTAAATGATAACAACAACAACAACAATGACAACAACAGTAATAATTTATTAAACTTATATGCCACCCAGCTCTCAATGATTCTGGGCAGCTCATAACAATAAAAAATGATAAAATTAATAAAACATAAGAAATATAAAAGATGGCAAATGCAATGAAGCATTTCATTCTTCCTTGTCAAAAACTTGCATGAAAAGCCAGATCTTCACAATAGCAAAGTGGAGCCATCTGCATCTTGAGAGAACCTCATTCCAGAGATCAAGCACTGCTAGAGAGAAGGTATGTTTCCTGGAGGCATACCAACTTTGAACAATCAAATTGGTGGGGAAATGTAGTCCCTCAAGTAACCAAATCCTATGCCATATTAATTGGTTATTTAGCTAAGGTTAGTGTATGACAGCACTGTATTTCCTAGTAAAATGTGCAGATTAACAAAAACGCTTGTTAAACTTATGCATGTATGTTTATATATGTATGTCTATGAAAATATATGGACCAATTTGGAAGAGATAAAATTATTTTTTTCACCATTTAATGGCTGGTTTCAGTCTTTGAAAAACTTATATTCCAGGGAACTCTGGATGGTATGCATAAATCTAGGCACATACTAGTCAATCATTTCCATTGCTTTAATCACCATGTCAGTGTTATCCAAACAATGAAAAGTAATTTCATCAAATTATTTCATTTCAAAGACCACATGTATGAAAAATATAATAGATACGTTTCCTCACAATGCTTAGTTTCCTTGGTTTTCTGTATTAGATCTTCCCAAGCCTTTAAATCTAGTAAGATGGAAAGGCAATACTGCAGTCCTCTTATTGTTTTATTTAAGAAAAGGTGTCTGGCACAATATAGCTGATGTCAGAGGCAGCTAGGGTTATTTTTAAAGATTCTGTTGAGATTGTTTGGCATGGGCAAAATGATTCAAATTGACATTTCCATTCCACTCAGCTGAATTTTCTGAGCTCAGCAATTTGTTTCTTATATTATTCATAAATCTATTTATCAGAAGACTTCTGCCTTTTCTTTTAAATATGTCCAATAAGAAGCCTGTTATATTTCTGTTGGTGATAGATATTAAGTTACCTTTCAAGTCTGTGCCAACTGACAGCCCCTGATTCAGTGAAAGAGGAACCTAGAATTTGCTGCAGGCTAAAACTTACCCCAATCATGTTTTTTTAAGAATCTCATTTAGACTTTCTGTAAATTCAAAGTGTTGAGTTAGCCACACTCTGTTTATTTGCAGAATATTTTCTGGCACCTTGTTATACAATTAATCTACAACCTGTTTAATGACCTTGCTCCTAAGACTGGAGGTCCCTTGCCACCTGTGGAATCACACAATTTTCACATCAGATGGAAGGTCTTTTTAGATCCACTGCTTTCTGTCCTAGACTCAGTGAATAAACTGAACAATAGCCACCACTCTTCCTCTTAATGGCTTTGAAAATTGAACAAGATTAATGCATAAGTCCTTAATATTTCTTAGACTTAAAGATCCTCTATTGTCATTTTGCCAATAGATTTCCTTTTTAAGAACCTGATAATGATTCTATAACCATTACCTACATCCTGTCAAGTCTGTGGTTGGCCATACCAGAAATAAGTGTGTACCTTTCAGCCAGGCATCCCTACAGTCATGCTGAAGGAACATTGAAAGCCACTTCATTTAATTAATTCTGGCCAAATCCAGTCTAGAAGCTTGATATTTCCTGATAATGACATTATAAATGTTTCTGAATAAAACCCCATTGTATTGCTATGGAGTCCTTCTTTAACTCTAGAACCTAAAACTGTGTCCGATGCTTCTAAAGTGTTGGCTATTCTCTCCCCCCCCCCAGTTTGGTGTTGTCTGCAAATTTAATGAATTTTCCTTCCATCCCTCATCTAAATTGTGAATGAGGATGTTGAAAAGTTCTGGGCCTAAAACTAAATCTTGTGGTACCCCACTACATGCTTCCCTTGATGTATGCCCCAGAAGTGCTTTTTCAAAAGGCAACTGGACTTTCTTTTCCTTGAAGACATTGTGTTTCTCACCCAAGGAGCTTCTTCAGAATCTCCATAGACATTCCCTTGATGTAGATATAGTTCCATTAAGAGCTACACATTGAGTGTGGTTGGTCAGTTAGTTACAAATCCATCTTGCCAAATGCCTTAATAAAGTCCAAGTACATTGACTTCCGGTTTTTGCACCATAGTGGATGGCCGTAGGATTGCAAAATCTCACATCCTGCAGCTGCTTTCATCCTGCCAGGGGACCCTAAATGGGTCTGAAGTCGCCCCGGAGAGGTGGCAAAGGAAGAGGGGCACCCCACTGATCACATGGTGGCGGTCATTCCATTTCAATTTGGGGGAAGCCCTTTGACCCGACAGGAGAAAGGCTAGCCGTATGCCAGCATCTAGCCCAAGCTACCTGCAGCCGAAGCCCAAGAGCACTAGCCAGAACAACAGTGAGCAACATGCTTGGAATTGGTGAGAGTATTTGATCTTCTCTTCCTTATTTTGCAACTAAGTCCCTGGGAAAGATCCCCAAAGCAAGAAAACCTCCAAAAGTGAGGGGAGGGGACTACATTCCCATTCCCCCATAGACGGAGGTGGTGAATTAACCTTTAAGGAGGAAAGAAACATATTGAAATTAAATTCAAAATACTACAATTTGATTAAATTTAGAAACTAAAACAAACTGCTAAGATTATATTCTAAAGGATTTTGATGAAATTATAAAAGAAAAATAATAAGAATTTCTTGTCTGAAAGAGCTGGAAAACAAATATTTGCTGACATCTAGTGGACAATTAGAATACATCACATTAAAGACAACACCCAGAAACAAAGAAAAATCTGTTCTCCTGAACTCTAATAACCTTTAAGAAGATAGTTGCCAGGGAACAAAGAAGAGATTGTATACTGGGCCAGCTATAAGATTGGAAAGTGTTTGAAGGAAAAGAAATACTTTGATTCTGGTCTAAATTTATGAACAGTTTAAAAACTTTGATCTATGACTAATAGTTGAGAGGGGAAGTTACAGGAAGGATTTAAGGTGGCTAAATATATTGAATTGCAATTCTGACTGGTTGACAATTGACTCCTGAAAGAAAGAACTGTTATAAAACATTGATTTTACTAAAACCTTGACAATTGAAAATTACAGTGGATTATAAAAATTGTATATAAAGACAAGAACTAGACAAAATTTGACTGTTTGGATTTTGAGTTTTGGGCAGCTTGACAAGGCTAATTACAGAGACTATGGCACTTATGACAGATTACTCGAAAGGGGGAGACAACATGGATATGACATATTCATCAAAAAAATGATAGAAAACCACACTTAGTATCTACTCCTGAAGGATTCAGCTTGAAAGATCAAAGACCTCTAGAAGCAACATTCCAAGATAAGACAAATATTTTCCAAGAAGAAATTTATGCAATGCTATGACAGATACAAATCACAATAGCTTTCAACCACGAGGAGATTAAACATAACTTTGATATCATAAATGAATACGCTTCTAACTTAAATCTACAATCAAAATACATCCAAAGAATGATGGTAAAGAATGAACAAACAAATCAGATAACAGAATGTGAACTAGAAAAAAATGACTTAATTGGTGAAGTCACAAATGAAGGGAATTATAACTTAATACAAACAAGGAAAAACTCACAAAATTTGGATACAACAATAAATATGGAAAAGATACCTTATGCATTAGAACGTCAAAATAAACCTGAGGAGTAAGAAGACTTAACAAAATGGACACTGCTAGGAGAATCACTATTTAGGAGACAAAAAGCATACATCTTATGTACTATGTATCCTCTACTCCTAACAACAACTACAAAAATACAAGGACTGTTTGACAAGTCGAAAATATTAATTTGGAAAATAATTTGGCAAAGGAAGAATATTAGAGACGGATTTAAGAGATTTGACTCACCCTACCAGATGGAATATTATACGAGCAAACACTTGTTTGAATATGGCTAAATAAACAAATAACTTTGGCTATAAAGGGGCTTTAGAATAAGTGGGATAAGAGATATAAGTAATATAGTATTTTTGATAAAATACAAAATGTAAAAATATTGGGATGATGTAAGTGAAGGAAAAGTTTGAATTTTAAAGACAAATTAAGTTTGAAAAGATTTAGGATTAAGGAATGATTGAAATATTGAGGGGAAATTAGGCTCAGTAAGAACTTTGAAAAAAGGATATATAGTGATTAAATCAATTTTACAAATAGAAGTGAAATATAAATTGATTAGAAAAGATGTTATAGGTAGATGTTATGATAAATAAGTAGTATAGTATTTCTATAATATATGAAATATGAAAATACTGGGATGATATATTTAAATGGAAAATTTGGATATTTAGATGTTAATTACTGAGAAAATTAGGATTGATAAGAATTTTTCTGAATATTATGGAGAAATTGAGTTTAAACAAGATTTATGAAAATAAGATACAGGGTAAATCAATAAGATGACTTTTACAAAAATAATATAAGTTGATACGGATGCTATTATTGTTGATATAAATATAGAAGAAAATGTTTTTATTTAATCATTTATATATGGAAAATATCAAAAATCAAAAATTATATTTCTTTAATGTTGAAGAAGGAGAATACTACTGGGAGAAGAGAAGATCAAGGAAATATATTATTAATTGATATATTAATTATGGAAATAGAAAAATTAATTATTATTGACTGTTAATTAACTATTATTGATTGTATATTTTTTCTAATAAATTTATGAACCAAAACAAGACGCTGTACACCAGGCACTAAGGTTGTTATTCTAAAAATCAATAAAATTTTTACAAAAAAAAAAAACTCCAAGTACATTATGTCCACTGCATTTTGTTGGTCCACTAATTTAATCACTTTATCAAAGAGTGCAATAAAGCTTGTTTGGCATGATTTCTTTTTGACAATCCCATATTGGTTTCTTGTAATATATTGGTTTCTTGTGTCCAAGATCTGTTGTTTGATTCTTTTTTCTAGGTTCTTCCCATATATTGATTTCAGGCCAATTGGTCTATAGTTTCATGGATCCATTTTTTTCTTTTTTGAAGATGGGGACTACATCAACTCTTTTCCATTCCTCTGGTAGTTCAAGGATCCCAGAAAACAACAACAGAGAAGGAGAAGATAAAACAGATAAATGGATATAGAATTGAGTATAGAGACTTAAAGATGGAACTTAACAAAACAAGGAAACATGATTTAATCCTAGTGGAAAAAAATGCACAAGAATTGGAAAAAACAACTTATTCCTTAAGACTACAAAATAAATCTGAGGACAAGAAAACAGATTGGTTAAAATGGACTGTAGAGATGTCAGGAACATCGGAGAGAAAGGAAATGATAAGAGAAGCGGAGAGAAAGAAAAAGAAAAAGATTTTCAACAAACATGGAAAGGCAGAAGCCCCGTACAAAGACAATTCACCTGATTTACTTTTTATATCTACAGCAACATTTACGAACATACGGAAAAACTTTTTGATTCAGTAAAATACATTGATTAAAAAAGATATTGGGCAAAGGAAAAAGACTAAAGTGGAAACCAAGAAAATAGATGATGGGACTTACCAGAGAGAATACTTTAAAAAGAAACATTTGCTCGAATATGGTTAAAGAAATAGAAAAGTTTTGGAATATATATGTCATTCTAAGAGGGATGAATTCCCTAAATAATATAGTATGCTTTTTTACCTTTCTCTTTCTTGATATGAGTAATATAAAAAAGTTGAAATGACTTAGATAAAGGAAATGTTTTAGATACTTAAATGTGATTGAATTTAAGAAAATTATAATGGATAAAAATGTTTTGAATAAGAGTTAAAGTACTAGATGACTAGATGTATTAAATGGAATGTTTAAAGATTAAACATATTTTTAATTATGGTTAAAAAGAATAAGAAATTTAGGAAATAAATATATATTAGCTTAGGAGGGATATATATTTTAATTAGTATGTTATTTTTTATGTTTCTTTACTCTTGCTCTCCTTTCTTTTTTTTCATTGTTTTATCTATTCCTTAAGAAATGTAAAAGTGTGAGATGGTTCCTATGGAAAAATAGAGTTAAATTTTTAAATGTAATTAATTTTTGAGAAAATCTTAACCAATAAGAATGCCTAGAATTTTGACTTCCGGCTGTGATGTCATCATGGAGCGAAAAATCCCGAAAAATCTTCACTAAGAGCCCTGCAAGGGCTTTACCGATCACGGAGAGATTGGTAAATTAAAGAGGAAGCTTCAGAGAAGCCGGGTGGAAAGCAAACATCCGAGCAGACAGGAGCAGCACTTTTAAAATTGCCGGAGAAGAAGCCGGTCTCTTAGACTAGCCTGGAGCGATGGCGGCAGTCTGAGAGGGAAGCGAAAAGTAGAACTGAAAGCTTTGTACGGGAGACGAGGAAAACCCCTGAAGGAGGTGAGGAACATTTGGCTGAGAGAAGGCACAGAAAAAGCAAAGCGATAAGGAGAGAGACACAGCGGCAACTGAAATGGAATAAAGCAGAGAAGGGAGCAATAGAGCAGAACGAGAGCAGTGTGAAGAAGCAGAGAGCCCACAGTAAAGTTTATAAAACATGAGAGACTGGAATTTAAGAGCTGCAAGAAGTAGAGATTGAAACTAGAGAAAGGACTGGAGAAAGAACGGCCGAAGGAAACAAAGGGTGATTAAGAGACTTTGAAAAAATTAACATAAGGATTAAAAGTTGAAGTGAGACAATGGAGAAATTTAATACTAATTAGTGGAACTTATTTTTGAAGAGCAAATAGCATTGAAATTTGGATTTTAACTGACATATATCTGGGTAAAGTGACTAGTGGGCGTTTTGGAAATATTGGATATATAGAAGAAGAAATAAGAGGTGACATTTGGTGGATCTGTGGACACATTAAATTGAGACAGAGAGAAAAAAGGCTGATGCAATATTGTAGCACCCGTATACAAGCAGTGACTAAGCGACAAGTGTGATAGTGATAGTGAATGAAATTAAGAGTGGTGATAATACTTAGAAAATAGTATATGTATATGTATTGTGGGTAGTGTTATAGAAATATATATAAGAGGTGTTAAGAGTATTATAAATTATATTATATAATAGTGGGATAAGGAAAGGTATAACTCTATTTGTAATCTTATTTTTAATGTTAGCCCTAAGAATAACATTATATAAAGGTATTATATATATAGTCATATATATTGATACATAATTAGAAATATTATATATATATTTACATATTTATGCTTAGACCACAGGTTGGCAACCCGTGGCTCCGGAGCTGCATGCGGCTCTTTGAGTCATCCCCTGTGGCTCCAGAGCCTCCTCTGCCATTTTCAGAGAGAGACAAGGAAAGAGAGAGAGAGAGAGAGAGAGGCACTTGCACTTTCCCCCCTCTCTCTCTCATGTGGATTTGCCCCCTCTCAGGGATCCTGATTGGCTCTGCGCCCGGGTGCCCCACCCTCTGGGAGAACGGCGGCCAGGAAGTCCCTTTCCTGGGCTGGCCCTGTCTGAGGCGCATGTGGCTGGGGAGCCGTGCGGGGAAGCCCCAAGATCCCCGCTGGGAGTGGCCCACCCGAGCCTCCACTGAGCAGGCCAGCCCTCCTGCAAACCACAGCCCTGAGGGAGAGCAGCCCCTCCGATACCCAGCCGGCGTGACTGTTGGCCAAGCAGCAGCAGAGCCGGAGAGAGAGGGTCAGTGACAGGGGGAGGGAGGGGGCTCTGAGTCCATGGAGCACTGCCACGAAGTGGCCGCAGGGCAGGTGGCGCACCCCCGGCTTACTTGTTCCAGGTGGCAGTCTTGGCTGGGGCATCACTTCCTGGGCCATCCCTGGGCCACTCCCTGGGCAGCTGAGCCAGCCACGTTTCCCCGGGCTGAGCAGCAGTCATGGCTGGTGCAGCGGCCAGCGGGGGCATCGCACCCTGGGAAGCCAAGCGGGCCACATGTCTCCCCAGGCCAGGCCAGGCAGCAGTCATGGCGGGGCCGGTGGCCAGCAGGGGCATTGCTCCCCGGGAAGCCAAGCCGGCCCCATGTCTCCCCAGGCCGGGCTGGGTGGCAGTCATGGCTTTTGGCAGTGGCCAGCGGGGGCATCGCTCCCTGGGAAGCCAAGCCAGCCACATGTCTCCCCAGGCCAGGCCGGGCAGCAGTCAGGCATGAAGCTTGCCTGGCTGCCACAGGGCTCCCCACTGCCTGGCCCCACCTTGGCCCCATTGGTGGCGCCTTCCTCGGCCAATTTCAGGGAGCCACCACCGCCCTCAGTGCTGCAGAAGGAGACCTTGTGCTGTGAGGGCAGTGGGGCTGGCAGCGATTGGGATCCCCCCTTGTCCCTGCAGCGGCATTCCCTGTTGCCGGCGCAGCCACCCATGGTGCACCCAGCTTTGGTGCCCTCTTCTTGTGAAGGTGAAGTGGCTGAGGATGCAGTGGGGGCGGCAGCCGGGCCGGGGGTGGCAGCTGGGCCAGGGGCCATGGGGACCCCAATGATGCTGCAGTGGCTGCCGCTGGAGCTGCTGCCTCCCATCCTTCTCCCCCTCCCCGCCCATTCAGAACTATCTGCCTTTCATTTTCTCTCTCTCTCTCCTCACCTGGAGGGAGAGGGAGAGAGAGAAAGAGAGTGAGAGAAAGAGAGAGAAGAAAGAGAGAAAGATGAAAGAGAAGAGAAAGAGAGAGGAAAGAGAGAGAAAGGGAAAGAGAGGAAAGAGAAAGAGAGAGAGCGAGAAAGAGAGAGGAAAGAAAGAGAAAGTTAGAGGAAAGAGAAAGAGGAAAGAGGAAGAGAAAAAGAGGAAAGAGAGAAAGACGAAAGAGGAAAGACACACACAGAGAGAAAGTTAGAGGAAAGAGAGAAAGAGGAAAGAGAAAGAGAAAAGAGAGAAAGAGAGAGGAAAGATAAAGAGGAAAGAGAAAGAGAGAAAAGAGAAAGAGGAAAGAGAAAGAGAAGAGAAAGAGAGAGGAAATAGAAAGAGGAAAGAGAGAAAGAGGAAAGAGAGAGGAAAGAGAGAAAGAGGAAAGAGAAAGAGAGGAAAGAGAAAGAGAAGAGAAAGAGAGAGGAAAGAGAGAAAGAGGAAAGAGAAAGAGAGGAAAGAAAGAGGAAAGAGAAAGAGAGGAAAGAAAGAGGAAAGAGAAAGAGGAAAGAGAGATAGAGAAAGAGAGATGAAAGAGAGAAAGAGGAAAGAGAAAGAGAGACAGAGAAAGAGAGAGGAAAGAGAGAGAGAAAGTTAGAGGAAAGCGAGAAAGGAAAGAGAAAGAGAAAGAGAAAGAGAGGAAAGAGAGAAAGAGGAAAGAGAAAGAGAGGAAAGAAAGAGGAAAGAGAAAGAGGAAAGAGAGATAGAGAAAGAGAGAAAGAGAGAGGAAAGAGAAAGAGGAAAGAGAAAGAGAGAGAGAAGAGAGAGGAAAGAGAGGGAAAGAGAGGGGGTAGAGGAAGGAGAAAAAGAGAGGAAAGAGGGAGAGAAAGAGAGAGGGAGCATAAAAAGAGAGAGAAAGAGAGGAAAGAGAGAAAGAAAAATAGAGGGGGAGAGGAAAGAGAGAAAAAGAGGAAAGAGAAAAAGGATTGAAAAAAGAGAGAGAGGAAAGAGAGAAAGAGGAAAGAGAAGAGAAAGAGACAGGAAAGTGAATGAGAGAGAAAAGAGAGAAAGAGGAAAGAGAAAGAGAAGAGAAAGAGAGAAAGAGGAAAGAGAGAGAGAGAGAGGAAAGAGAGAGAGAGAAAGTTAGAGGAAAGAGAAAGAGAAGAGAAAGAAGAAAGAGAAAGAGGAAAGAGAAAGAGAGGAAAGAAAGAGGAAAGAGAAAGAGAAAAGAGAGAAAGAGAGAGGAAAGAGAAAGAGGAAAGATAAAGAGAGAAAAGAGAAAGAGGAAAAAGAAAGAGAAGAGAAAGAGAGAGGAAATAGAAAGAGGAAAGAGAGAAAGAGGAAAGAGAGAAAGAGGAAAGAGAGAAAGAGGAAAGAGAAAGAGAGGAAAGAGAAAGAGAAGAGAAAGAGAGAGGAAAGAGAGAAAGAGGAAAGAGAAAGAGAGACAGAGAAAGAGAGAGGAAAGAGAGAGAGAAAGTTAGAGGAAAGCGAGAAAGGAAAGAGAAAGAGAAAGAGAGGAAAGAGAGAAAGAGGAAAGAGAAAGAGAGGAAAGAAAGAGGAAAGAGAAAGAGGAAAGAGAGATGGAGAAAGAGAGAGGAAAGAGAAAGAGAGAGAGAAGAGAGAGGAAAGAGGGAAAGAGAGAGGGGTAGAGGAAGGAGAAAAAGAGAGGAAAGAGGGAGAGAAAGAGAGAGGGAGCAGAAAAAGAGAGAAAGAGGAAAGAGAAAGAAAAATAGAGGGGGAGAGGAAAGAGAGAAAAAGAGGAAAGAGAAAAAAGATTGAAAAAAGAGAGAAAGGAAAGAGAAAGAGGAAAGAGAAGAGAAAGAGACAGGAAAGTGAATGAGAGAGAAAAGAGAGAAAGAGGAAAGAGAAAGAGAAGAGAAAGAGAGAAAGAGGAAAGAGAGAGAAAGGAAAGAGAGAGAGAGAAAGTTAGAGAAAAGAGAAAGAGAAGAGAAAGAAGAAAAAGAGGAAAGAGGAAAGAGAAAGAGAGGAAAGAAAGAGGAAAGAGAAAGAGGAAAGAGAGAGAGAGAAAGAGAGGAAAGAGAAAGATGAAAGAGAAAGAGAGAGGAAAGAGAGAGGAAAGAGAGAGAAAGAGAGGAAAGAGAGAGAAAGAGAGGAAAGAGAGAAAGGAAAGAGAGAGAGGAAAGAGAAAGGGAGAGGAAAGAGAGGGAAAGAGAGAGGGGTAGAGGAAGGAGAAAAAGAGAGGAAAGAGGGAGAGAAAGAGAAAGAGAAAGGGAGCAGAAAGAGAGGAAAGAGAGAAAGAAAGATAGAGGGGGAGAGGAAAGAGAGAAAAAGAGGAAAGAAAAAAGATTGAAAAAAGAGAAAGAGGAAAGAGAGAAAGAGGAAAGAGAAAGAGAAGAGAAAGAGAGAAAGAGGAAAGAGAAAGAGAGAGACAGAGAAAGAGAGAGGAAAGAGAGAGAGAGAAAGTTAGAGGAAAGAGAAAGAGAAGAGAAAGAGAGGAAAAAGAGAAAGGAAAGAGAAAGAGAGGAAAGAGAGACAGACACACAGAGAGAGACCCTTTTGACAACTAAAATGAAGATAACACTGCATATATCCTTTTTTACCTTTATTTTATATATACACCCACAAACACACCTACACCCACCCACACACACACACACTAATACACACACACACACACACACACACACATTAAAGGTAAAAAAGGATATATGCAGTGTTATCTTCATTTTAGATATCGAAAGGGTTTTGCAGCTCCCAGTGTTTTGTTTTCAGTGGGAAATGTGTCCAAGTGGCTCTTTGAGTGTTTTGGGTTCCCTACCCCTGGCTTAGACTATATAGATTGAAAACCAACTTGATCAACAAAAACAACTTGCCATAAATTGATATATACAAATGTGGAAAAATATTATTTAAGTAATAAAAATGATAAGTACTGCAACAACAACTAAAGTAGGCAAAAAACAGCTACAAATCCCACACCCATAATGGCCTCTCCTACAGGTCAAAGAATGATAGTGATCATGTTGGGGAAAGAAAAAGAAAAAGCAGAATTGGCAATGAACCCACAGAGCATGCAGATAACACTACAAGCGATTCAGGAAACAATGATGAAGACCCAAGAGGCAATAGCAAATAATCATGAAGAAACAAAAAATACATCACAAATAAATCAAGAATGATATTGGAGAAATGAGAGACTAAATTAAAAACATGAATGATAAGATAGGGAGTATACAACAAACAATGATGGAAAACGAACAAAGAGTTCAAAAAGTCAAAACAAAAATGGAGCAAGTTGATAGCAAAATAGAAAGGATGGAACAGAAATCCGAGCAAGTAAATAGGGAGTCTATTGCCTTCTTGGAAATGCAAAAAGCTTTGTTCTTCCTAAGATTTCAAAATATTGTAGAGGAAAAGAAAGAAGATTTGGGAGAGAAGATGGCGGAGATATTGGCTGAGATATTAGGAAAGGACAAACAGGAAACAAGAAGAGACATAGACAAAATATATAGAGTATATACAAATTATGCACGAAAGCATAGATTGGCGGGAGAGGTGCACATAAGGTTTACTAGAAAATCAATAAAGTATGAAATATATAAAAAAACAAGAGACGAACCGATAATATATAAGGGTAAAGAAATAATTGTATTAAAACAAATACCACATAGAATATGAAATCAGAGACGAGAATACCAATTTCTAACGATCCAATTAACTAAATATAAAGTTATGTTTCAATGGTTAGTACCTGAAGGCATATTTCTAACATGGCAGGAAAAAAAATATAAGATAGATACACTCGAGAAAGCGCAGGACTTTTATGAACGTCATTTTGCTCAGGGAGAAGAACAAGAAAGTAGGGAAGAACTGGAGAGTAAAAGTCAGGACGAAGACCTATTAGAAGTTGAACGAGAAAGAGAAACACAAAAGATACAAGAAAGAGAAAGGTTAGAAAGAGAAGGAGCAAAAAGAAGTATAAAAAACAGATCAAGTAAAAAATGGGAGACGCAATTAAGCTCTTTTCTGTAAACATTAATGGTTTAAATATACCAAGAAAAAGAGTACAAACGTTTAACAAATTAAGGAAATTGGATGCAGATGTGATATGTCTTCAGGAAGTTCATATAAAAAAGGATTATAGACAACTACTAGAGAATGTAAAATTAGGAATACTATACACAACATTAGCACAAAACAAGAAAGGGGGAATTGCTATATATGTCAAAGAAAAAATAAAATCAAAATTAATATATTTGGATGAAGAAGGGAGACTTTTAATGTTGGAAATAGAATTAGAGCAAAAACAAATCTTATTAATGGCAGGATATGCACCAAATAATAATCAACATGAATTTTTTAAAAAGGTACATAAGAAACTAGTGGACCTGGATTACGAAGGTATTTGTATGATTGGGGATTTAAATGCAATAGTTGATGTTAAGAAAGACTATAAGAGTAGTAAAAAGAAGAAAAAGAAGAAAAGTATATTACCAAAATCGTTCTTTGACATGGTAACAGAACTCAACCTTCAGGATATATGGAGAGAGACACACAGGTCAGACATACACGTTCTATTTGTATCTGCATCAATCTTGGTCTAGGATCGATATGGCCTGGGCAACAACAGAAGTACAAAATGGGATAGAGGAAATTGAAATAGGACTTAATGATTGGGCAGATCACAACCCAATAATAATAAAATGGAAAGGCCAGAAACAGAGAAAAAGATGGTCAATGAATCAAAGACTGTGTAAAGATAAACAATATATACAGATGCTAGAAAAGGAGTTGACATTATTTTTCAGGTAAATAAAAAGGAAGAGACATCAACACAAACTTTGTGGGATACTACAAAAGCTTACATTTGGGGATTGACATCTGCATACACGTCTAAGAAAAATAAATATAGGAGACTTCAACAAGGAAAATTACAAGAAGAACTTAAAAAAATAGAAGGTGACCTACAGAAGGATCCACAAAACAAAAAGATAAAAGAAAAATGGAATATTATAAAACACAAGATCAATCTGACAACACAAAAAGTAATGGCACAGAAAATTAGGATGGCAAAACAAAATTATTTTGAAAATGTGAATAAAACTAGTTGATGGTTGGCCTACAAATTAAAAAAAGAAAAAGGCAAAAGAGCGATACATCAACTACAAGATGAAAGTGGAACAGTACAATATAGAAGAAAAAGAATATAATACAAAATTTCTTTTCAAAGCTATACCATCAGGAAGATATAACAAATGATAAAGTTAAACAATACATAGAGACAGGGGAAAAAAGAATATAATACAAAATTTCTTTTCAAAGCTATACCATCAGGAAGATATAACAAATGATAAAGTTAAACAATACATAGAGGCAGCAAAAATGAGCAAAATCACCGAAAAACAAAAGGAAATATTGAATAGACCAATAACCGCAATAGAACTAGAAACAGCATTGAAAAAACAAAAAACAACAACAAATCACCAGGCCCAGATGGAATTCCGGTTGAGTTTTATAAAAATACACAAGAGTCACTACAATGGATAATGTTGGAGATTTGTAATGAGGTGCTGGAGGAGGCGAAGATACCAACAACTTGGACTGAAGCAATCATCACCCTCATCCCTAAGGAAGACTCAGACCTGCAACAAATTCAAAAGTATAGGCTGATTTCTTTACTGAATACAGACTATAAGACATTTGCAACAATAATAGCAGAAAGGATTAAAAAAATTTTTTGAATAATTACATCCACCCAGATCAAAATGGATTTCTACCAGGATGACAGATAAAAAATAATATGAGAATAATAATGAACACTTTAGAATTTTATAAAGTCCATTCTAAAGACAAGCTACACTGGTTTTTCTTGATGCCCAGAAGGCATTTGATAATCTGAATTGGAAGTTTATTATAACACAATTGAACTATACGGATTTTGGGACAAAATTTGGAAAGATGGTTGAGAAAATATATACTAAACAAACAGCTTGGGTAATTATAAATGATGAAATGACAGAAAAAATTGATATAACAAAGGAGTAAGACAAGGATGCCCACTTTCCCCTCTTCTATTTATTTTATCATTAGAAATAATCCTGACAAAAATCAGAGAGGACCAAGAAATAAAGGGTTTAAAAATTAAGAAGGAAGAATATAAGGTCCAAGCCTTTGCTGATGATTTGGTATTCATTTTGGAAGATCCATTAGAAACCGGCCTTAAATTGATTTAAAAAATAGAAGAATTCGGTGAGGTAGCCGGATTTAAGATTAATAAGAATAAATCCAAATTAATAACCAAAAATCTTACAAAGGCACAGGAAAGTGAACTGGAAGACGAAACAAAGATAAGTGTAACTAAGAAAATAAAATATTTAGGGATCTGGCTTACAGCGAAGTGCTCCTTGATTAAGGAGGATAATTATGATAAAATATTACACCAGATAAAAAAAGATTTAGAAAATTGTGAAAATCTACAAATTTCATTTTTAGGGAGGACCGATACGGTCAAAATGAATATATTGCCAAAGATATTATTTCTGTTCCAAGTTATTGCAATAAAATTAAGGAAAACATTTTTTCAAGAATTAAATAAATTGGTCACTAAATTTATATGGCAAAGAAAAAAACCAGGATTAAATTAAAACTTTTGCAAGATATTAAAGATAAAGGGGGATTGGCATTACCAGAGTGGGAAATATACTACCAAGCATTGAGCCTAACTTGGCTAAAAGAATGGATGGAATTGAAAAATACCAGAGTTTTATAAACAAAAAGAATTGAATTCTTTTTGTTTATCTAATTATTAAGCATTTATTGTTAAAATTATAAAATTAATAAAATATATTTTAAAAAAAAGAAAGAAAAATACCAGAGTTTTAACAATAAAAGGACATGACTTGCAAGCGGGGTGGCATGCATTCCTATGGGATGAAAAATACAAAATACACAGATACTTTCAAAGACATATACTTAGGAATGCATTGCTACAGACTTGGGAAAAAATAAAACAAAAACATTATATAAGGATTTCAATGTGGTTATACCCAACAGAAGCTCTGAAACACCCAAACCTACTAGATATAAATAAGATAATTAGATACAAGGTGTTCTGGATCATATAGCTCTATGTAACCTCGTATAGCTCTATGTAACCCTATCTAGAGAGCATGTATCAGTATGTCAGTGGGAGGAGTTTCTAAAGGGCATTGGGAGACTTCCTGGACACAAGCCAGATTGGAATGTCTTTGTCTGAAAGAAGCATAGGCCATCAGATGTCACCCAATGAGCCTGAGCCGTTATAAAGATGGTATGGAAGAGAGCATCATCCTTTCACCTATAGGAATGGACAAAAGATGTATTTTCCAGAAGTATCAACCACAGCATGAATGCAAGTAATCTTTCTGATTAAAAATATATTTTTGTTATGAAATCATTTCTATTGAGTTGTCTATCTGACTTGATTTAAAAGAAGGCACTTTTAACTCAGAGTCAGAATAGTAAAAAAAATGCTCAGAGTTCATATCAGCTTTATAAAGGCAAAGTAGCTGGATGTTGCTACATTCCTTCAATTGCCTGCAACAGTAATCTCTGGGATCAGTCTCCCACTAAACGCCTGCAAGTAAAGTCAGTGTGTCTGTTTCGCAGACAGCGTTTCAAAGAAGGTGTGATTCAGATGCATTGTTTTGTTAATTCGCTGTTAACTCTGCAAGTAGCCACTGCATGACAAGTTTATCTGCATATTGACAAGCATCTGCTGGCAAGGATTCATTACTGGTCAAACTCTGCATGCTAGCCAACGTTTTAAAGAAAAGTAAAGGTTATAAAGTGCTCTGTGTTTTGTTTGGATGCTTCTGCTAAATTGTCTTAGGATCTGTTTACAAGCCAACATTTAAGTCAAAGAAATATTGTGCTGTCTATCTTAGGAAAAGTTTAGCCTTCTTCAGCCACTTTCAAAACAGTTGTTAAGATCATTTGCATGTATCTCCGTTCAAGAGAAGAAAGCAGTTGTGGGCAGCAACCCCCCTCCCCCCTTTCTTTGCTGGCAATTTGTCTTAAGGCAATGAGGGGATGGTTTCAAAGGATTGTCTGTGGATTCAACTCAGTTTGTTTAGAATGTCTGGGAATGCATGAAACTGACATGGAAAGGACTTCTTGCTAACTTTAGCATTCTGTTGGCTTTGTTTGATGATCAGAAAGGGTGATTTCCCCCTTCTTTTCAGGCCCCAAAACAAGCAACAAAAACATTTGATACCTTAGCAACCAGGCCAAATTCCTTGTCACTAAGGAAAGCAATTAAGCTCCTCTCACAGACACAGCACCAGTGGAAAAGCTAAACTCCCCCTCCCTTAGGAATGCTTGGAATTTCAGCCAATGTCAATGAATAAGAAGGCAGCTGGTTTCAGAGGCAGAACCAACCCCAATAGCAATGCAGTAGCACCCCCGGTGGCCAATCTGCACATGACACCTGCTAAATTTGATCATGTTAGATTGCAACAACTTCATAATTAATTCTGCACATAGCAGGCTTACACCAAGCCAAGCTAAGAGAACCCCATAGAGGGAAAGAAGGTACTTCACTGCACGCTTCACTAACTACGCAGAGTGAATCTGTTAAAGAGCAAGTTACTTAAATTTATCCCAAGCTACCAACACCCCCTAGAGGGCACAGAGTGAACTTCGCCAAAGTATTCACTCACTCAAGCTGAAGACCAAGTTGTTCCAGTTTGAGGGAAATTAAGGAGAAGAAAGCAGAGCCAATTGTCCTTGCTTATTATCACAAGCTGATGACCAAGGGGTTCCAGCCTGCAATTTAACGGCCAGGTGGGAGTTTTGTAGCTCTACATTCTCTCAGTGGCCACTAGCAGTAACATGGTAATAGGAAGAATTTGGCTGGCCTTTCTTCAGATGCCCCCTAGTGGTTAAAGGAGGAACTACACGGAAGCCTTTAATCACGCCCAGAGCCAGCCCTCTAGTGGACAATGGGTGAACCTCAAAGAAAGAGCACCCTGGTAGCTGACCCGCAGCAAGTGACCCCTAATGGTGAAGGGGTGAACTGCGCTGAAGCACCCAGTGGCATCTCCACCCACAGACAGCACCTCTGAAGCTGATCTACAAGCAGCGACCCCTAATGGTCAAAAAGAAAAGTTCATCTAATTTGCTTTAAAATAGCTAGGAAGTATACTGAACCTGTCCTAGCTATGGCAGAGTGTCTTATTGATTTAGATGAAGGGGTTCAACCAACCAGCCTAGTTGAGACACCCCAACCAGCCGGTCAAGGAAAAAATGCTGCAAACAGCCAACCTTGACCTGCACACAGAGGCTGTAGCTCAAGCCTCAGTGAAGCCAAAGATGTCTCAGGGTCACTATGATCTGAGACAACAAAGAAAGCCCACAGAAGCCATGCACTCACATCTGATGGAGAAATGGGGCACCGTTCACAAGCGCCATGAAAGAGGCTGGGAGAGATTATACAAACTCTACCAAGAACAGAAGGAGGAACTCTCCCCAGAACATGTGCACACAGTGGAAGGAGATAAGGAAGACGCCTATGCACAATGGATGGACTCTGAACGGCAACTCAAGGACATTCAGGAACAATTAAGAGTCGATATCAAGATGCAAAGCCTCAAGCTACTAAACAAGGAATGAAAGAAGCTTCTAGAGAGCTCACAGGGTTTCCCACAGCACGAGCCTTGCCAGAGAGACAGACCGGTCGACGGGGCCGAGTCCAAAGTTTCCCGCTATTCACATGCACCATCCCAACAGTCGCATGTGGCCCCATCTCATGCGTCTGGAAAAGCCTCATCTTTCCGCCATATATCTAAGGCACATTCCAGCATGTCACAACAATCTCATGCCACAGGCACCTCCCGCCAGTCAAAGGCTTCTTCTTGCCAGAGCCAAGCATCTCGAGTCTCAAGGGCAGAGAGCCTTGCTGCCCATCTTGCAGAAGCGCGAATCAATACCGCAATAGCTGGAGTTGCTGCCCAAGCAGCAGTAGAAGAAAAGCACCAAAAGGAAGACTTGGCCAAAGCGGAGACTGCAGCAGCTCTATGCACAGCTCTACATGTAACAGAAGCAGAACATCAGCGTAAGGAAGATATGGTCAAAGCTTGGGCCGACTATGAGATTTCCCAGCGACAACAGAAAGCAAAAGAGGCTACCCAAATAAAAGTGATTCTGCAGAGAGAGATGGAAGAAGTCACACCTACACACAGATTGGAAGGGCTAGGAAGAAAAAGCCATCATAGCCTAATGCAAGCCTACGTGGACAACCAAAGCGCGTTCCAGCATGAGCAGGTGAGAGCACCACAGCCAGCCACAAGCCCCCCAAGACCAAGTAGACAAAGAGAAGAATCTCAACAGCCAGATGTACCAAGCAGCTAGAGAGTTGTCGCCCCAACATCTAGGCCACGAGTTCTTCCCACCGTCGCTGTCCCATTGAACCCACCGAACCATACCCTTGAGGGCAACCGGATGGATCCACCAGCAGCGGCAATGGCTACACAGCGGACACTGCCACAAGATCTTTCCAACGTTGCTGCCTCATGAAACCCACCAAACCATACCACTGATGGCAACCAGGTGGGTCCACCTGTAGTGCCAACGGCCCCACAGCAGAACCAGCTGCCACTTGGGGATGAGATTGAAAGAACTCGAGCCAGACTAGAGTCCCTGCTGCGCCAACAGGAGGCAGCATCCCAAGGAACTGCCACCAGACCTGACCACAGAGGAGAGTCTCGAGCACCAGCTGTGCCAGCCCACCAGGGAGCCAGCTATGCTCTACCAGAAAGACAGACCCTCCAACAAGTAAGCAAGCAGGAACCTGGGTTCCCTCAGCTCAACATCAGAGCAGAGGAGTTCAGACCAAGCCAACAAGGTCCCTTGCATGTGACATGGGAAAATACCCTTAGCAAACAATACGCCAAAGGAAGTTTCCAGCCAGCCATGGTGCACGCCCCCGCTCCCGGAAGGGATGCACCACCTCCACCAAGCTACAGCCCACACACAGGATCAATGCATCCCCCAATGTACATTGGAAGAAGGTTGGACTTGGCAGCCAGAGGCGTACAAAGATTCTCCAACAAACCTGGAAAAGACTACTTATTGTGGAAGCACATCTTCAAGCACTCCATCAATGAAGAAAGGGCTGGACCAGATGAGGAACTCGTCCAGTTGACAGCCTGGCTAGGCCCAAAATCTGTAATCACTGTGAACAACATCTTCACATCCCATTTGGGCAACCCTGACATCGGCCTTGCAAAGACTTGGGCCACACTTGACAAGGACTACGGCAAACCCTGCACAGCACCATTGGATTCCAACACCCCAGGGAAGAAAGTTAGACTTAGGAGAGTATAAGGCTGGTTTTAAATGCAGTGAGTCTCCAGAAGACATGGCCAAAGCCAGAGAAGCTAAGGGGAAGTGTCACCCAAGCAAAAGTGACAAGCACCCGGAAGCCCTGCTTCCAGACTCTGGACAGCTACAACAAGCAGCCTCTACTCCTCTTTCAACCAGGAAGCTCCAGCATGGCTCCAAAGAGCACCCAGAAGCACCCGCTAAGGTCAGCTGTACATTAGTGTGTACCTGCACATCAGTATGCACCAACCCACCATTCCCCAGCGAACCCCCAAGCATAGAAATGTGCTCTGCATCACAGAGCACAGTGGGGAGGAAAGCCACGTTCTGTGTCAACCAGCTCCCCCCAAGTGCCCTATGGTTCCTAACTCCTGAAGCAGAAAATTTGGCTCTGTTGAGAGTAGATGCCCCTGACCCCTTTGCTTACCACGGAATGGTCAGAGATCCAACAAGCTCCTCAACTGCCATTAAAACAGAACTCGGATGGACCATAGGAGGAACAGTTTGTGTTGATCAATTGCAAACCCCAACCCAGGTGAGAATCTCAAAAATCTCCATTCCCAATAATGAAACAGCACCTCACCTAAAACCACACCTAGAACACCACACGCTTGTGACAACCAAACCTGTTTTGGGAGCAACAGTGTTCCAGACAAGCAAGAATTACAACAACTTAGCTTTGTCCATAGAGGACAAACAAGACGAACAACATCTCCAAGACTGGGAGTCATGGAGCGTACTCCCAAGATGTCTCCAAAGCATGCAAGTGCAGCGCACGTATGTCTCCAGCTCACCCACCACAGTGCAGAAGAAAGAATTGTACACTTCTTTAGATGTGTCTATGAAGGGAAATGTAGCCTTAAGATACGTCACAGTCCACAGCGGGGAGAGTCACACTTACGTCGTCTTATTTGCAACCATAAGATACATCAGAGTCTACAGCGGGGAGTGCTGCAGTCTCGGTGTCTTCTTTGGAAAAGCGAGACTAACAATGCAAGAACGCCACACAGTACCAAGGTTAGAGCTATGTGGTACCGCCTTGGCTGTAAAGCTCACCAACTTGACAGCGAAGACGATGTGCCTTGAACTATAGTCTGCTACCTTCTACGCAGACAGCAAGGTGATGTCAAGCTACATCTGCAAACAAAGTAGACATTTCTACGTCTATGTAGGCAACAGAGTGAAAAGGATTGAAACATCTTTAAGCCCTGAACAATGGCAACATGTGCCAACAAATAAGAACTTTGTTAAACAAGTGAAGTGGCCCAACCTTGCCACACAGTTAACAGAATTGATCTGGCTAGAAAGTCTTGAGTTCTTGGCCTGTCCAAACAGACAGATGTCACAGAGACCAAAACAGATCAACATGCCAACCTTCAACCTCAGACACCCAGTAAGCGTCAACCAATCCGTTTCAAACCCCTATCTAAATGGAAGCACCTGAGATTAGGCATAGTTTTGATCATCTTGATCACTTGTCTTAACATCCCAAGATTTAGCCTTGTAGGAGCCTGCAAGGACTTACTGGCTTTCATGGACTCTATGTTGTTGAAGACACCCACACCCAGACATGATGACAACAGTAGCAGCCGTCTTCAATACTCCATCGGTGGTGCCAGACCCTTCGGTTCTTGAGTATCTTGAGTCTTCTGCAGCTGCTGTTGTTCCTGATTCTTCAGTTCTGGCTGTTCCTGAGTTTCCAGCTCCAGCTGTTCCTGAGTTTCCAGATGTTCCTGATCCTGATTCTTCAGCCCCAGCTGTTCCTGAGTTTCCAGCTCCAGCTGTTCCTGAGTTTACAGATGTTCCTGATCCTGATTCTTCAGCCCCAGCTGTTCCTGTGTTTCCAGATCCAGCTGTTCATGTTTTTCCAGGTTCTTCAGTTCCTGACTATCCTGTAAATTCGTTCCCCTTGTTCCTGAGAAACTTTGGGTTCCAGTTTTTCTGTTCCAGATTTGGTTCCAGTTTCCTTTACAGGAAGAAGACCTTGTCTCTCTGAGACAAGACTGCATACCAGAACTATTGGCCCATGGGACTTGTGCACTGGGCCCACCCAGTTGATGAACTAGTTTGCCAAGCTGAGGTCCAGATCGTGAAGCCACATGAGTCAGGTCATGACTCAAAGACTCTTGTACCAGGCTGAACACCGATTTGGTCCCGTTGCTGATGAAGACTGAACCAGAAGATCAAACCTCAAATTATGTATTGCCTTTATGCATTGTTTGATGTAACACTTGCTTGTTGTTGTTTTTTGCATAATTGTGCATGTTTTATATTTACTTTATAGTTATGCATGTTTCATACCAAGTTTTTACCTATTTAGTCACAAGTTAGTTAACAATGAGTATCGCATGCCTTAATGCTATGTTTTTTGCTATGTCAGTTGGTTAGTAGTGGAAATATAAATTTCCAAGCGGGGAGTGTTCTGGATCATATAGCTTTATGTAATCTCGTATAGCTCTATGTAACCCTATCTAGAGAGCATGTATCAGTATGTCAGTGGGAGGAGTTTCTAAAGGGCATTGGGAGACTTCCTGGACACAAACCAGATTGGAATGTCTTTGTATGAAAGAAGCATGGGCCATCAGATGTCACCCAATGAGTCTGAGCCGTTATAAAGATGGTATGGAAGAGAGCATCATCCTTTTACCTATAGGAATGGACAAAAGATGTATTTTCCAGAAGTATCAACCACAGCATGAATGCAAGTAATCTTTCTGATTAAAAATATATTTTTTGTTATGAAATCATTTCTATTGAGTTGTCTATCTGACTTGATTTAAAAGAAGGTGCTTTTAACTCAGAGTCAGAATACAAGGAACTAGTAAACGAACAGGGAAATCTGAAAACAAAACAAGAATTGGAACAAGATATAGGCAGAGAGATTGACTGGTGGACATTTACACAAATTCAATCTAAATATACAGAGGACAAAAAATTATATGAAATACAAAACAGAGCCGCAAGAATTGGATAAAATTATACATGGAACAGAAATAAAACTAATTAGCAATTTATATAAATACTTATTGAGATATAAAATGGAAGACAAGGTTGTCAAAGACACAATGATTAGATGGGCAAAACATTTTGGATATAATATAGAATTGGAGAAATGGGAAAAAATATGGGAAACAAACATAAAATTGACTATGTCTGTGGCATTTAAGGAAAACCAGTTGAAGATGTTTTAACAGGTGGCAGAACAATTTGCCAATATGTTGGAAATGTAAAAAAGTACATGGAACATATTATCATATATGGTGGACATGCCCAGTTGCGAAAAAATACTGGACTAAAATAAGAAGATGGATGGAAGAAATAATAGACCAACCCAGAGATCTTTCTGCTGGGTATTTTAAACAGAAAATATAGTAAAGAAATACGGTACTTAATTCTACATATAACAACAGCAGCAAGAATAGTATATGCACAGTTCTGGAAAAATGAGAATATATCATCAGAGGAAAAACTGATAAGAAAAATCCTGGACTGTGCTGAGATGGACAAATTAAAAAAAGAGATAAAAGAAAAGGAAGACACAGAGTATTATCTAATATGGAATAAGTGGTATGACTGGTTGGAGATTAGAAATAATAAACGAGAATAAATGTAGAAAGGTCAAAAATGGAAAATGTGTGTATAATAATGTATAGTAATAATAATATGTATTATTTTTAGTATGAAGTATAGTATGAAGGAAGAAAAATGCAAACAAGAAACAATGGGACAACAAGGACAAATATATCTAAAGAAGAATAAGGGGGGAAATGTAAATAACAGAAGATTACCGTTACGAAATTGCTGTTTAAAAAAAAGGAGTATACACTGTGTGTGTATGTATGTTATGTTTTGTTGTTTTAAAAAATAAAAATATTTACAAAAAAAAAGAATACCTAGAATTTGGTGGGAGAAACAAATTAAAATAAGGACTGTAACAGGATCTATGATAAGGCAACCAAAATGATTGGATAGAAAAGAAATATATTGATGTGATTATTATTTTTAGGAATAATGGAAAAAATTATATATGTAATTGTTATCTATCAAAACAATAAGAACTGTATTAACTCAATGTTTGCAAAAGAGGATATTTTGGGAAAAGAGGAAATCAACTAA
Organism: Bothrops alternatus; assembly: GCA_034064705.1. Taxonomy (NCBI): domain Eukaryota; kingdom Metazoa; phylum Chordata; class Lepidosauria; order Squamata; family Viperidae; genus Bothrops; species Bothrops alternatus. Next base: position 13,483,129 of record JARGCV010000085.1, read on the forward strand.
AACCATTATGTGGATTATGGATTATAGAAATAAATTGTTAATGATTGTTCTACAAATGTAACCCAGACAACACACTGTTCACCAATTATTATATTATTTATGTTTTTAAAAATCAATAAAATATATTCCAAAAAAAAGGATCTTTGAAAGTTATGGTTCAATGATTCCGAGATCACCTCTGCCATCTCCTTCAGAACCCTGGGTTGTAATCCATATGGTCCTGGTGATTTGAACTTGTCTAAAGTGAATGGGTGTTGTCTTACCATTTTCAAAAATTCAAGGATGAGTTCTTTGTGATAAGTTTCAAGTAAGAGTTAGCAGGTTTGGCTTGCAAATATCCAAACAACAACTAGAAGGCAGGTGGGTCTGCCTCTGCTGCTTTCTTGGGATCATTCAGGTCTTTGCAAATCAAATCTGACTGCCTTCTTTCCAGGAGAGCTGCTATGAGCCTGTGTCTTGGTGGAAAACTGGCACTGTGTGTAGTTATGGTAACCAATAAAGATAAACCCACCCACACATACATACATACATGCCTTTTGATTTTTAGGAAATAAATATAATAAACATATGTGCCCAGAAAGTATTTTTATGTCTGCTAAAAGTCTCCTATAAATATTCTATTATATACTAAAAGACCATTGTGTGGTATTTGAATGACACAGCACTAAGAGCAGAAAGTAGTCTTTAAAATACATTTTAAGCCTCTCCAATGTCAGTGGAAGAGAGACAAAGATGCATTTAACTTGTCACTGAAATTTCTTGGACTACTATCTTCATAACTTAGATTAATACAATGTCATTATACACAGTAAAAGTGAAACTATACTATTATTTTTATGCTTTCATTTTAACATTTTACTGTTTATATATTGTATTAATTACAACCAATTGTATAAACAGGTTCTTCTGTTTCCAGTATCAGAAACAAATCCCAAATAAATCATGGGTGCCTTTTAGATTTTGTTATTGAAATAAGTGAGCAACATTTGCCATCTTGAATTTTCCACCCTTGACTGTTAGCCTATTACAGTATACACTGTAACAGCTGTAAGATTTACCACCCTCAGTGTTATAAACCGCCAGAATGTGGAGCTTAATGCAATTTCCTATGGTAATTTCCTGTGGTTTGATTCATCAAAAGAATAAGATGATGTCTGCATTTTTCCAGTTGCCAGATTAATAAGCACCATTCAATATACATATACAACTGCAACATTTCAAGTTAGCTGTTTTAGCTTTATTTACACTCCTATTCAGCTCTATGCAGCATTCTGAATGTCACTCAAACACTGCATTTAAAACCTCCAAGTGCCAAAGCTCTTCATCAATATAATTTATACTGTAGGGGAAAACTCCATTTTGCTTGCCAATTTTATTTGCAGACTTCAAAAACAAAATCATTTTTCATGTCAGCCAATAGTACTGGTTGCCTTGTTCTGAAGAAATTAGCAGATGTAGTTTGAATCTTTGGGTTAAAAGAACCCCACTTCAGCTAGTTTGGCGAAGGAAGGAAGGAAGGAAGGAAGGAAGGAAGGAAGGAAGGAAGGAAGGAAGGAAGGAAGGAAGGAAGGAAGGAAGGAAGGAAGGAAGGAAGGAAGGAAGGAAGGAAGGAATCATAAATACTTCAGAAGGAAGGGTGAAATTCAATACATTCAATTATGTATAAACAATTGCCTATTTGTACCTCTGTATTCACAACTCCTGTACACACCTGAACATAGTGTACTGTACATAAAAATATGTCTACATAATGTACAAACAAATTTGCATTACACTGAGACATTGTTTTCAATGAACTCACCAGGAAAAACATGTTTCTGTGTAGGTATATATGTATATGATTTTTTTCAGCCAAAATTTGTATAGAGGTACAGAAAAGCAACCAACAGAATTAAAATACTATAATGAGAAACTGCAAAACTGAAAGTGGGAGTTTTCTAATCCTGACCCGCAATCCCTTCCATGTAAGCGCAGAAAAAGTGCAAACTGAGAAACAACAAAAATGTCATTTAACAATAAACCCTAGCTCTAAATTTGAAACTACTTTTCCCTCCTGGTTAACATGGTTATGTTAGAAATGTGCAGGTGGTCAGCTGAATAAGATGGTCACTAAGATTTCCTTGATTGTATATATTTAAAGAAATAAATAAAAACAGCCTAGAAATTGATATCATGAAACTCTTTTAAACATGCCAGATTAATTGAATGAGTCCTTCCTTAGCCCTATTGCAGATGTTAGGATTTGCTGACTTCTAATTCAGAATGAACCTGGCCCTTCAATTGGGCCATGGCCTTGTTTCATGGCAGGCTGATGGCTTCAGATGAAATAAAAAGTCAAACATTTGCTGTCCCCATCATCAGAGGAGGAGAAAAAGCAATTGCAATTGCAGTCAGAATAAACTTAAAATGCCCTGAGAGTTCAATCTCAAGGAAGGAATAAAATTTACAGACTGGATTTTTTTTCCTCCATAGGCAATTTATTTGAACACTCAACACTTTAGTCAGTTTGTTGCATGAGCAATCCTTTTACACTGACCAGAATATCATGAAATGTGGAAAGATTCAGTTGCATGTTGAGAAACATGGGGGGAAAGAGGAGATCATAAGAACTGAGCCCATAAATCTTGGGCCTAGCTTGGCTTCCCTCAGGTTGCTTGACTACCACTTGCATGATGGGGGGAAGAAAACCCAAGACCGCTCACCGTGTCCATCTGTGTTGAAATCATGATGGCGTGGATAGAACCTCCCACTTCCATGGAGTAAGGGTATTAGCTTGTGCAGAAGCAAAATTGTTCTTTGCTACAGAGTCTTAATGCTAGGGATCCATCATATGTGGCAAAAGAATGGTTTTTCCTGTCAACTGCTCTGAAGGGGGAGACCTGAAGTTACAAGTGAACACTTTTGTATTTTGGAGGAGGTAAATATTCTGTCTTTTTCATCACTAACAATCCAAAAAGCAGGGTATAATTCATAAATTATAAATGTTGACTTGGATGGATTTTGTCACTAAATTAGATGTAAAAGAATCAGGCTGATAATTTGGAAGTTATGAAAAGTGCAATACATCGAAAGTTGCACTGTGCAGGACAGAGAGTTATAGTTTCTTCCTTGAGATATTGAAATCATGACTAACTTTGGTACTAGGTTCTTTTATTGGGAGTTGCCTGAATTGGTGTTTCTGCTTAGAAAGTAAGAATCCTGGACCAGACCTGTTCAGATCTCCCTCTTGGGCACCATTCAGCCTAGGCTTAATCTGCCTTCAAGGCCAGATCCAGTGCTCTGAAAGCCACCAGATTAATTCTAGCCTGGCCTATTTAGGGATTCAGGAAAATCAAGACTTCCTGTTCTTCTAGAAGTAGTCAGACTCTAGGAGCTTCATTCTTCTGTTCTTCAGCTAAAGAAGTGGTTGACCATGGCATTTTTTATCCTTTTTCTCTTGGACAGCCAATTGTCTGCAATTTTTCCAGAGGCATTCTCCACAAATAGGATCAGCTCTAATAAACTGCATTCATAATACATCAATATTCGTGGGGTGCTGTCTTATACTCAGATTTTCTGTTACACAGACCTATTATCTCTCAGAAAGGCCTCCTGTTACTCTAGTGCACGAGTGTCAAACTCGCCACGTCACGTGACGTGTCGGGACATATCGTGACTTTTTTTGCATTGTTGGAACGGGGGTGGGCACGGCCATATGATGCAACCGGTCTGCGGGCTGGCAGTTTGACATCCCTGCTCTAGTGACAAACAGAAAGAGAGGCAATTTCTGGCCACTTCTGCAGCTAAAATCAACCCCATCACCACCACCATATGTCTCAAGCTGGATGGCAATCCTTTCATGCTCATAAAATAATAATAAAAAGCTTTTCTATATATTCATTTTAACTTTTTGACAATCCATTCCACTGGGCATTTGATTAGTATTTTAGATTGTGAACAAGGAAGGTAGCTGATCACTCTGAGATTTGAACTCCACTTATATTCTGGTTCGGAGATGCAGCTCCCAATTTTCTTACTAAATGGTTCTGCCTTGCTGTCTTTCAAAAACATACAAAAATAAATTTTTCCCTGTACCTTTTGGGATTGCCCTCTTATTCTGGACAATGCTTCTTTGAATATATGTATAGGCATTCAACTATAAATAGTCACTAAAGTAGAATATATATAATAAGTAACTCTATAATTAATAATTCTCCCCATTCTAGGGTTGGAATGTGGATTTTTTCCCCCAGAGAAATCTTCAATTTTCCCCTAATGTTTATACTATTTCTTTTGAACAGTAAAATCTCATGGTGAGGACTTAAATTCTTGCCACATGACTGAAATGTAATCGTATCTTCTAAGAGGCTGCAAATTTGTTACTCTACTTCAGTCTGAAGATGTGGGTCATCTACCAGCTGTGATGCTGCGAAGGTTTTGGTAAAATGTTCCAAGGTGGGAAATTTATTTGAACCAGATGTGGAAAGTCATCTGTCTCTTATGTAAATGAAGAATTAATCTTCAGCATGGGAATAATGTTGACCTTCCCAACTGTCCAGGAATCCCTTCTACCCACCATTAAAAACCAAACCCCACCCAGTGCCATTGTTCAGTTCTAAACCTGGCAAGGCAGCCTAACAATAAGTAAAAATAAATAGGAATTATTATTTAATTGACAAAGAAGACCAAGTCATGTAATTGTATAGTAGCTTCTAAACCATACCCAATTTGGAGCACAGGGAATAGAATGGGCTACATGGTTCAAGCAATAACCATAATGCAATGGATATAGCAATATCTATTATTTCTATCCATGTTTATTTGGTTTATTTTCTGTTACAGCATCATCAATAGAGTGGGAGAAATGCCTCTTTGTGTGGCCAGCCTAACAGATACACTCCCTGCCACTTTCTTGATCTTATTGCCTGAAAAACAAAAACCAGGAACCTGGCCACACATATATTTTCACCTGGCCTATAATATTAGAAGAAAGATTTATATGAGTTAAAACTCTAAACATATATATTCAAGTATTGGAAGAATAATTTCTGCTCGGTCCTCTTGAAATGATCTGTCATGAATTTTTGAATAGATACAAACTTTATTATTTATGTTACTGTCAAAATATGACAACAGGAAGAGCTCAAGATACATAAGTGGCTTGGGAGGTGGCCTGGCAGGAGAGAGCAGACTCATGGGATTCATTAGATTAGAGGGAAATGACATGGCCTGGACAACTGTTTTTGTAATCTCAGGAAAGCTATAACCATCACTCAACACAGCCGACAGTATTGAAGGCACAAGGAAGAGAAGATGGCTTCCAAGTTGTCTGTATCTGAAACTGGCCATTTAGAGATTTGCTATAAATACATTGACCAAAGATATTCATTCATTCACAGAACCAAATATTACCTCCTAATGAATTTAAGCATGAATTTTAATGCTATGATATCATCTTTCATCCTACATACAGTATACATTTTTCAGAAGCATACATGCATACTAGCAGAAATGAAATGTCAGAACACTTCAAAGTATGATATATGATTCCTATAGCTTCTATGGTTACTATATCTATCGCATAAATGTTTCAGCAATTAACTGTTGAATAATTTTAATATGAACTATTTCATTTTGCTATCTGTAATTTCTGGGCTCTTTAGTCTGGCCATAGTGGTTGGCGTACTTGAGAAATATTTGTAGCAAAAGACAAAATTCTTTCCTATGTATTCCTGTTTAACCCCTCAACAAATTAAATTGGTGGTTTTGAAGCTTTTCTGTCTAAATCTCTGAACAGATCTTCTATGGTCTCTTCTGATACACGTAGTTTTTATAAACTGGTAGAAGTTGTGGAACTCATCAGCCAGTTTGCCATGTATTTTCCAGTTTTATAAGAATGTTGCTCCTTTCACTTGAAGAACAAGAGCTGATATAAATAAGGAGGCCTGAATCCCATGACTCTGCAAGGAGAAGATAGATGGTAAAGGTAGTGGGTGGTTTTGCTTTTATATGTACACACACATGCACACACAGTTGGATAATGTCAAACCAGTTAGCAAAAGGAAGTATCAGTGAATAAATCACATATGAAGAAAGATTCAGATAACAGCCTTATCTAGAATAAAGGTCCAGGAGAGAACTATAAGGTGGTGCTCTCTTACACACATATAGATACACAGAGAGAGAAGGTGAGAAAGTGGACAAGATAGAACATAGGGTCCAGAGAACCCAAAGGAGCATCTCCCCCAAATATAGTACCTGCTAAGCAGAAAAATTCATTACCAATTCATGTAATCTTAAAAATTGTGTTATAGTTAACCAAAAAGAGTAGTTACAATCTTACATAATAATGATAAAGCCTCCCATGATGCTCCTGTGTAATATCGAGTCCTTTGGAGAGGAGCGGCATAAAAATCTAATTAAAATAAATAAATAAATAAATCTTAGGTTGAGGACTCACAGCTGCTTATAGTAATGGGCATTTGTTAACCATGCATTCCTGAGTCATTTCTCCTGAGTCCCTCAGAATCATTTCTCTGTCCCTCATGGGCAGCACACTGGTTCTGCTGCTCCCCATAAGTCATTCCTTTACTCCAGGGTAGATCATTTTTCCTGGCCTGGGGTGCCATTGCATAGTTTATTCCCCTCCAATGCCCAAACTCTTGAGAAATTATTAAATCAGCCATATTAAAAGTAGTAATGTCATGAAAGCACTCAAAACTAAAAACATGTTTCTGTGAATTCCCAGCCTTAAACCACTCTTGGAAGTGAAAACATTAGTAACAACAGCAATCTTGAATTGAGAATAACCCAAATGATTTCAGGGAAATGTATGATTGCTGTGGCTCATGAGATTGTGGAACAGACACCAAAACTCCAGCCTTGTACAATATTTCAGCCCTTGCTTTTGCAGTTGTTTGCATACAGAATGAACAGTAGCTAGACTGCATCACTGCAACATCAGGTAATTCAAATAATGCATTATCACTCACCTTCAGCAAAGCCAGTTGAAAGGAACAGAATCCAGGGCCCTGAAACATGCAGAAATGCAATGGGCAGCCTCTTTGGAGGTCATTTAATCTTGCATGAATATTTGATTAATTTATTTTATTGAACAGAACCTGATTTGATTTGTTTGCATGTTTGTTTTTACAAGCTCCTACCCTAATCTCTTCTTTTTATTCTCTCCTGCACTCTTTATAACTATAACTCAAAGAACAAATCAACAAGATTGTCCATGTATTTTCACATTGGTTTCCTTTCCAGCCGCTTACTGTATGATCAGGTTTGTTGGCACAGCCTAGGTTTCATAGAGCGTTGCTGGCAAACTCTCACTAGGTTTCTCTGTTCCTCCTGTCTACAAATAAACAGAAGTCAATCTATGGAGTCTGTTTTCAAGAGCAAATTCTCTCAGGACCAGTTCTTCTCAGACGGTGGTCAGCAAAACCAGTCTGAATTTCAAAATTGTTCATGTGGTACTTAGAGTGAGCTAAACTCTTCTGAAAGAAACAGTCATGACTCTGGAGGACTCCAGAGACAGGTTATTAGAAGATTGGGGGGCGGGTATCGTGACTATGAAAAAATTAAAAGAGCCTGCAAAGAACACATGATTTTATTAGAGACTGGTGAAACCGAAGGGAAAACAAGAAGCACACAATTAGAATAATACTGTGTTTCCCCAAAAATAAGACCCAACCAGAAAATAAACCGTAACCTGATTTTAGCATACTCGTAATATAAGCCCTAACCCAAAAATAAGCCCCAGTTAATATTGTAATCAGGCCTGGGGGGGCATGGCCAACACAAGACGCAGTGAGCACAGGGGTCAATGGTGTCCAGCAGCAGCCGTAGCCTGAGCAGCGCAGGTGAGTCCTAGCACTGCAACCACCAGGCCAGCCCTCGAAGCAGAGGCGCGGGGGAAGGCAGGTGATCTCGATGTGGGGTGGCACCAAGAGCAGGTGGAGGCAGAGGCAGGGGGAAGGATCAGGCAGGCAGTCTTGAACAGGTAATCAACTTACCTGCACTGTGCGGGCTGAACAACCCCAGAGTGCACCAGCCAAGGGACCAGTGGGCTACAGCTGCTGCCGGATACTGTCGGCCCCCATGCACTCACCGCCTCTTGTGCACGTGCTGGGGTGGGTGGGGCGCCCAGCTGGGGTGATCACCCTGATACCATGTTTCCCTGAAAATAAGCCCTAATGCGTCTTTTGGAGCCAATATACAGTATAAACACGGTATAAACTTCTGTTTATTCTATGACCCAGTGGAAGTCTCACAGCACTGGAGCATAAAATGATGCCTAGAATCAGAGTTGAGATCATCAAGTTCAGCCTTGTGTTCACTGCAGGATACACTACAATATTGATACATGACTATATAGTCTCTGCTTCAAAAGTTCCAGTGAAGAAATCACTCCATGGAGTAACCTGTTCCACTGATTGACCAGTCTTATTGTCAAATTCTTCCTAATGTCTAATATCTACATCCTTGAAGTTTCATCCCATTCATTTTAGTCTTCCCTTCTGGAACAAGTGAAAATAAGTCCAAAACCTCTACACTGTGACAGCCCTTCATATTCTTGAAGAGATCTATCCTGTCCCTCTCAACCTTCTCTTCTGCAAGTTCAACATATCTTTCCTTGTAGAATTTGGTTTCCAGACCTTCTCTGTACTGGTTCCAGTTTTTTACATCTTTTTAAAACAGGGATGTGCAGAATTGAATGCAGTTCTCCAGGTAATGCCTGAACTAGATAGAGAAGAGTGACATAATTATTTCCTGCACTCGTGTGTCTCTTGGTGCTTCTCAAGACATTATAGATATTTTTGCAGCTGCATTACATTGTTGGGACATGTTAAACTTGTGACCCACTGTCAGACTCTCAGCTCTATTGCATTTTGCTCTGCATCTTTGTTCTGCTTTTGGGTCTGTCATTCTGCTGAGAAAGGGAAGATGGCCGTTAACTGCTGGGCTTGCTAGACTGCTAGAAGGAGGTGAGATGATATGGGTCTCCTCCACTTTGTTCGTTACCCTTTTGATGTCTCTGGCTGTGAATGGAAGAAAGAATGTGCCATGGGACATCTGCCTTATCTCCACTTCGATGGGAGGATGCTGAGAGAGAAAGAAAACCACAGGAACAGCACCTTGGAACTGCACTTATCACTTTAGTTCCCCTAACAACTTCGCACTTGGGGATTGGATGGACTTAAACTGGACATTTGACCATTGAGGAGGAGTTTGGGAAAGGACTGGTTTAATGTGACACTTTATGTGGGAAAACTTTAAATCTTGCTTTGCTCTTTTGCTATCACTATCTCTCAATAAAAGTTCCTTTTGAAACGATGCCTGTTTCAAAGGTTCTCCTTCTTGGTAGGAGGAGTTGAGGCAGGACCTTACATTAAGCAAGATCTGCAAAAAGGTCAACCCGGAGAAGCAACCACCCTACTGTGGGGACGATGTACATCTTGTCCCTCCATGGCAGCAAACAAGACAAGACCGAATGCTGGGGAAAGTCCACTGCAAAGATCCACCCAGAAGAATGATCTTCCGGATAGATGGAGAAAATGGTTAATGCAGAAAGCTCCTTGAAATCAAGATGGTTGGTCAGGGTAGGGAAGAGAGAAGAGTGGGAAGAAAAAACCCAGCGAGTAACATTCACACGATGCAGCTGGAAGAAGGGCTGGAAGCGGGAGATGGAGTTGCTCTCCGATGATGGGGATGAATCTGAAGGAGAGCAGGAGTCGACCAACTAGATCCTGAAGCAATCTGTGCAATACATGATGGAAACCTTTCAGGATCTAAAGACAAGATCTAAATGATGCAGAAGCAAAAGGAAGGATCAACCGGAAGAAATCGAGTGCGGGGGGGAGTGAGTCAGGAGCGAACGAAACCACGGTAGGGACAACTGGCTCTACAGAAATGATGGTGACCATCCCAGTGGCATAGCAGCCTACAAGCCCCGGAGGGGGTACATTCCACCAGCCCCTAGAGGGAGAGCCCCACTGGAGGAATCAAAGCTGGTTCCCCTAGGGGTGAAATTTGATGGGGACCCCCAGCAACTGAGCTTCTTCCTGGCTCATGGGTTCACCTACATGCAAGTGTATGGGAGAACCCTTCCCAGTGAGGAAGCCAGAGTCAGGGTCATCACCCTAGCCCTGGAAGGAATCGCAGCTTGGTGGATGGTTACCCTGCACAATGCAATGCACCAGAGCTCCGAAACTTTAGCCATTTCATGACTACCCTGAGATGGAGGTTCGAAGACCATCTGGCTGATCAGAAGGCACAGGATCAAATAAAGACTGTAAGGCAGGGGCGTCGACTCGTGACTCAGTACAAAGAGGAGTTCCGAGACCTGGTATACCACCTCAACTGGCCCGAAGACAGCTATTTCCAGGATGGGCTGAATGACAAATTGTACAATGCACGTGTAGCTAGGCGTGCCCTGGTTCGATTACATGGCTGGTACCTCCTGGCTGAGGAGGTAGAGTTTAACCAGCACCACAACTGTATCACTTCAGAAAAACATGGAAGCAGCTAAAATCTCACTCGACAGCCTGCTTTAAATGCGGCAAAGAGGGTCATCATGCCATGGAATGCTGTACCACTTTAAAATGATTTGGGACTTCCGGTCTTGCACCATAACAACCAGTCACAGGATTGCTGACCTCTGCACCCCGCAGCTAGAGCACCCTGCCAGGGGACCCTAAATGGGTCTAAGTTGCACCGGAGAGGTGGCAAAGAAAGAAGGGTGCCCTGACGACTCTGGAATGACAGTGGTTATTTTGTTCAGTTCGGGGAAAGCCTTCTAACCCGACAGGAGAAAGACTGGCCACACCTCACTGACCAGCCCAAGCTACTTGCAGCTGAAGTCCAAAGGCCCTAACCACCACAACAGTGAACAGTGTGCTTGAAACTAGGTGAGGAATTTGATCTTCTCTCTCCTATTTTATACCTAAAAAGTTCCCAAAGAAGGAAAAAGCCTCCCAAAGTGAGAAGGGGGGGGGATTGCCTCACCCTTCTATAGACAGAAGCGGTGAATTAAACCCTTATGGGGAATAAGCATTACCACAGTTTGGATAAATTTGAAAGCTGAGAAAATTGTTAAAAGTCTACCTGAAAAAGCATTGATAAAATTATATATATATAAGAACAAAAATAACTCTTTGTTTTAAAAAGTTGAAAAATGAACAGTGACATCTAGTGGATGATTAGAGAAAACTATAGCAGCACTGACCTAGAATTTGGCAAGATGCCTAAAAACAGCAAAAAAAAACAGCTGGGAACAAAGCATTGAGTTCTCTGCTACTGAGTGAAATTACATATGTTTAAAAACTGCTGACCTTCTGGGATTATAAACACACTGAACTGCATTCTTAAATCTTAACCTAAGAATTATTTGCAAAAAAAGAAAAAAAATTGTCCTTTGGCTAATCTTCTAAAGGAGAAATTAGTGGAAAACTTTTAGATGGTCAAATACTTTGAACTGAATCCTGACTGGCTGATAATTATAAGACCCCTGAAAAGAAAACTGACACAAAATATTGTTTACATTGGTGCCATGACAATTGGAAATGTACTGGATTATAAAACCATTATATAAAGATAAGACCTACGTAAGATTTGGGTGTTTGAATTTTAAGATGGACTGGCTTGATAAAACTAATTAAAAAATTATGACACTGATGGAAAATTACTTAGAGGGGAGAGATAAAATGGATATTATATACCTATCTAAAAGTAATATAAACCATACCTAACACCTTTTGCTGAAGAACCCAGTTTTGAGCTTCAAAGATCTGCAGGAACAATGACTCAAGATACATTCCAGGAGAAAATATACACAACGTTGCAACAGATTCAAATGATAATTATTTCAAACCATGATGAGATTAGAAATCAGTTTGACAATATAAATGAACATATTTCTAACTTAAACCTACAACTAAATGACACTCAAAAAATGACAAAGAATGAACAAACAAATCAAACAACAGAATATAAATTAAATGAAAGTGACTTAAATAGAAAAGCTACAAATGAAGAAAACTACAATTTAATACAAAAAAATCTGCAAAACCTTACTATAATAAAGAAGACAAAAAAGATGCTTTATTCTCCAGGACTTCAAAACAAATTTGAGGATAAAAAAGAAGAACAAATAAAATGGATTAAAGAACTGTCAGAAGAACCATCAAAATGTGGGAGACAAAAATCTGATACCTTACTTCATTTGTCTTTTTTGTCCCCAATAACACTTACAAAAATACAACCTGGCAAGCCAAACTAGCCAAAAGAAGATAGACGTTTCGACGAAGTCCCATTCGTCATCTTCAGGCTGGTGCTTTCGGCTTTGTGCTTCTAGGAGCAATGTGTGATTGTAGCTGTTTCTTCCTTTTAACTGTCAGTGGGGGTTTGAACTGATTGGCTGGGAGCTCGGCTGTGTTCTGATTGGGTGGAGGTGTGTTCTGATTGGTTAGGGGCTTGGCTGTGCTCTGATTGGATGGGGGTTGTCTGTGCTCTGATTGGATGGGGGAATGTTCTGTTTGGGTGGGGGCTTTGTTGTGCTCAGGTTAGTCTGATTGGATGGGGGGGTTGGCTGTGCTCTGATTGGATGGGGGAGTGTTCTGTTTGGGTGGGGGCTTTGTTGTGCTCAGGTTAGTCAGTGTTACAAGGGGATTAGAGATGGTGAACTGTATAGCTGTTTGGCTTTGCGTTCGTGGTCGTGCCTCATCTTCATGGTGGGTATCAGTTTGCTTCGTGTATGGATTGGAGGGGTTTAAGGTGGCTAATGATGCAGCTGTGGTCTGGCTTCTGGTTTGTGGTCGTGCCTCCTCATCAGTGTGGGTTTGGGTTTGTTTTTTGCCTGGATGTGTGGTGGTGACATCCTGTGTGGTTTTTGTGAGTGTAGGTCTGGTGTCATTCCCCGTGCTATGGACTCGTCTGTCAATAAGGGCGGGTTTCCAAATGGCTGGTAGGCGGGAGGTATCATCTCGTTTGTTCATGCTGTGTGGGCGTTTTTCTATCTCGATGGCTTCTCTGATTATTCTGTTATTAAAGTGTTCATAAATATATACCAACTTCTTCCCTGGTCCAACACTTCAAAGCCACAGGACATGAAATTGATTTCAAAAAGACCAGAACTATCGCCAAAACTGAACACTTTAATAACAGAATAATCAGAGAAAAGTTTGGATATTTAAAGGTGATGAATTTTGAGAAAACTATGACTGATAAGAGTGGTTTGAACACTGAGGGGAAATTAAGCTTGAATAAGAATCTTGAAAACAGGACATATAGTGATTTAATAAGATGTCTTTTATAAGTACAATAGGAATAAACTGATTAAAAACATGTTAGATGTTGATATTATTATATGCATAAATATGCATAAATACTAAAAAACTGTTTATGTTCAACTTAGTTTGTACTGAAAATATTAAGAATTATATTTCTTTAATGTAGACAAAAGTAGAATATTACAGGAAGAAGAGAGGATCAAGAAATATATTACCAACCTACTGATTAATTGTAGAAATTAATTATCATTGATTGTTTTAAATATATGAACCCAGACAACACATTGTTCACGAAGCACTAAAGATTGTTATTGTAAAAAATTTTACATATACATTGTTGAGACTCTGGAAATGGTGCAGAGTAGAACAACAAAGATGTTGGAATATTCATGAGCAGGAAGAGTCATGAGGTAACTCAGTCAGCCAATGTGAAGAAAGTGCTACTGAGTCTGTGCAAAAGGTATTGAGTTAGAAGCTGAATTTTCAGTCTCAGGTTTGTCTCTGTATCTCTCTGTAAGAAGTCTGTAAAGAAGAATGTATGGTATTGTAAATATTTTGATATAAATGTAAAGAAGTTATTTTGAATCAGCTAAATGCAGTCAACTGTGAGAGCTTCTGATTTGTTTTTTCACCAACAGAGAAATTAAAATTCTCTAACAGGTTATGGGCCCAGAGCTTACTAAGGATTGCATTGTAATTTAAAGCTGGAAGAAATTGTCTGTGTTTAGAAAGTATAAGAACAAGGCAGAATAAGCAGAATGGCTGCAATGGAATTTAAGGAAAGCTCTGTGCCTCGTTTAGGCCAGAAGAATTACATTATATGGGCTGCAAAAATGGAATGTTTGCTCAAAGCAAAAGAACTGTGGTATATCGTAGAAAATCCACCACAAGTGTTTGCAGCTGCTGATCAGAAAAGTCATGATCAAGCAATGGTTGTCTCATCTTGAATTTAGATGATGAACAATTTCTAAATGTTGCAAATTTAAAGACTGCAAAGTTGATTTGGTTGAAGTTGAGAGCTGTGCATGTGAATGTTTCTGCATGCAATATAGTGCAATTGTCAAGAAAACTTTACAGGGCCTGTTTGAAACCAGGTGAATCTGTGGAAAAGCATTTAAATAAAATGCAAAGTTTATTTTTGGACTTAGAACAATGTGGGATTAAATTCCCTGAGTCCCAGAAGGTTTTATTGGTGTTGAACAGTTTAGATAAAACCTGGGACACAGTTTCTGCGATATTTGAGTGTAAAGAAGAGCAAGACTTAAATTTTGAGGCTTTAAAGGCATGTTTGCTTAATGAAGAAGAAAAGCAACATTTTAGGAACAGCCATGAGGAGGTGAAATTCCTGAGGAGGGGGTCCAGACTGCAAGTCTCCGGAGAAGAAACAAGCAGACGGGACCAAGTTGCATCAAAAGAGAGATTTTGCAAGCAGAGGGCTCAGAAAGAAAAGAATTGCTACACTTGTGGAGCAAACACACATCTGAAAAGAAACTGTTTACAGAGGAACAATTTGCAGCGAAGGACAATTGTGCAAGCAAAAAAGACTGATTTGCAAAAGGAACAGTTTGGTGTTGCAAAAGTTTGCTATAGCAACAACAGAGACAAATGGCTAATAGATAGTGGGGCAAGTCAAACAATTGTTAATAACTCTGAATTATTTTGCAGGTTTGTTCCAGTAGCACAAGAAGCTGTGGCTTTGGCAAATGGCCAGAAAGCAAAAGTCATCGGAAGAGGCGATGTAAAAATTTCATATTTGGAATCAAAGTTTACCAATGTGCTTTGTGTACCTGAGATGGAACATAATTTGTTAGGTGTGTCTAATTTAGACAAACAAGGTTTTGAGACCATTTTTGTAAATGGGAAGTGTCTCATCAAAAGGAATGGGAATATTTATGCAGAAGGCATAAAGGAAGATAATCTATATGTATTGCAGGAACAAAAGGTTCAATGTTCCCATATATTTAAGAATGTTGCAGAGCACAATTCGTGCATTCATCTTCTACATAGAAGACTTGGCCATGCAAGCTTTAAGGTTTTGCAGCAAATGCAAGAGTTTGCAGAAGGGCTAAATTTGAAGGGATGCAAAACATATTTGGACTGTGCAGTATGCAAAGCATCGAAGTCAAAGGCATTCCCAGTTAGTAACTATAGCACAAGACAAACAAAAAGACCTCTAGAGCTGGTCCATGCAGATCTGGTGGGACCTATGCAAGCCAGTTTGGGAAGAGCAAAATATGCACTGGTAATTGTTGATGATTATAGCAGGTATTCCTTTTGCTACTTGCTTAGAGGAAAGACAGAGGTGCTGCAACAATTCAAACAGTGGGTAAGTTTTGTAGAGAGAAGGTACAGACAACAAGTGTGTCAGTTGCAAACTGACAGAGGTACTGAATTTATGTCAACTAAATTCCAACAATGGTTGGGACAGTTGGGGATAAGACACAGACATACAAATCCTTACACAGCAGCAGAGAACGGTGTAGCTAAAAGAAGGAATGGTGTTTTGCAAACAATGAAAGATTCATTATTAGAGGATTCTGGTATGAGCAGGTCATATTGGGGAGAAGCCATATTGACTGCCAATTATATAGTTAACAGGCTGTGGAGTTCCTCCATTAATAATACTCCATATGCCATTCTATATGGGAAAAAGCCATCACTGGCACATTCGAGAATTTTTGGAAGTACTGCATGGGTACATATTCCGAAAGGAATCAGAAGAAAGGGTCAGCAAAAGGCAAGAAAGCTCAGGTTTGTGGGCTATGAGCCAGGGTCAAAAGGTATCGCTTTAGCGATGGAAGTAAAAGAATTATAATTTCAAGATCTGCTAATTTTGCAGAACAAAATCAGGACAGAATTAATGCAAATTCTGGGTATGTCTCACTTAATGACGGTGATCTATTTAATGACAATAACTCATACAATGATAAAAAATTATTATTGAAGATGTCAATGTTCAGGGAGGAGAGTCTGAACAAGACATGAAGCCAGATAGACTTGAGACACAGAAGCAGTTAATACCACGTAGATCAGAGTGATGTAACAAAGGAATTCCACCTGACAGGTATTCTGCCAGCAAGGTAAAGGTTTGCAATGTGTGGTATGAGCCAAGAAGTTATAAAGAAGCGTTGGCATTACCAAAAGCTGAACAAGAAAGATGGAAGGAGGCCATGGATAAAGACATGAAATCCATGGGAGACCATGAAGTATTTAAATCAGTGACTTTGCCACAGGGAACTAAAGCTGTGGGTTGTAAGTGGGTATATAAGAAAAAGGTATTGCCAAATAATGATATACAGTATAAGGCCAGGTTAGTGGCACAAGGTTTTTCACAATTAAAGAATGTGCACTACAATGAAGTATTTGCGCCAACTGTGAAAAGTGAGAGTATAAGATTAGCACTGGCATTGGCAGCGGACAAAGGTGAAACCTGTGATCAAGAGATATATCACTCAGCAATAGAGAGTTTGTTATATCTATCACAGTAGTCCAGACCAGACATAACTTGCGCAGTAAGCATTTTGAGTCGTTTTACTGCTGCACCTACAAAGTTACATTGGATGAATGTAAAAAGGGTTCTCAGATATTTAAAGGGAACCATAAATTTGGGTCTTCAAATACAGATTACTGAGGAATTGAAATTAAAGTGTTATGTCGATAGTGACTATGCAAATGACATAAACACAAGGAAATCAAATTCTGGGATTATAATATTGTTTGGAGGGACTCTGATTGGATGGAAATCCAGAAAACAAACAACTGTTGCTATTTCAACAGCGGATGCAGAGTTTATTGCTTTATCTGAATTGTGTTCTGAAGTAACATGGTATGTACAATTGTTGCAAGATTTAAATATTAATGTAAAAGAATCTGTAAAGGTATTTGAAGACAATGCTGCCTGTATAAAAATGGCAACTGGTGACAGGGTGAAGAACAGAAGTAAACATGTAGACATTAAGTATTGTAATGTCAGGGAAGCTGTAAAAGGAAAATTGATTAGTTTACATCATTGTTCTTCTGAGGATAATTTGGCAGACATGATGACTAAACTATTGGGTAGTGTTCACTATGGAGAATGTATTAAGTCAATAGGTCTGATGTCTCTTCCTGTCATGAAGGGAGGAGTGTTGGAATATTCATGAGCAGGAAGAGTCATGAGGTAACTCAGTCAGCCAATGTGAAGAAAGTGCTACTGAATCTGTGCAAAAGGTATTGAGTTAGAAGCTGAATTTTCAGTCTCAGGTTGTCTCTGTATCTCTCTGTAAGAAGTCTTCATTGAGCTAAGTTGCTGTAAAGAAGAATGTATGGTATTGTAAATATTTTGATATAAATATAAAGAAGTTATTTTGAATCAGCTAAATGCAGTCAACTGTGAGAGCTTCTGATTTTTTTCCACCAACAGAGAAATTAAAATTCTCTAACAAAAGATAATTAGGGGGCTGGAGGCTAAAACATATGAAGAACAGTTGCACAAATTGGGTATGTGTAGTCTAGTGAAAAGAAGGATTGGGGTGACATGATAGCAGTGTTCCAATATTTGAGGGCCACAAAAAAGAGGGGATCCGCAGAACCAGAAGGCAAGATAAGAAGCAATGGATGGAAAGAAGCAGCCTAGAATTAAGGAGAAATTTCCTAACAGTGAGAACAATTAACCAGTGGAACGGCTAGCCTACAGAAATTGTGGGTGCTCCA
Organism: Bothrops alternatus; assembly: GCA_034064705.1. Lineage (NCBI taxonomy): Eukaryota > Metazoa > Chordata > Lepidosauria > Squamata > Viperidae > Bothrops > Bothrops alternatus. Next base: position 13,501,092 of record JARGCV010000085.1, read on the forward strand.
ACACTGGAGTATTTCAAGAAGATACTGGATAGCCATTTGTCCAGCATGGTATAGGATCTTCTGCTTGTGTAAGGGGTTGGACTAGAAGACCTCCAAGGTCCCTTCCAACTTTGCTATGCTATTATTCTATTAAAAAAAGAGGAACAAAGAAAAAATTAAGATGGACATTGAATCAATCTCTACTGAAAGAGAAATAATTTATACAAAACGTAGCAAAGGAAATGGAATTTTTCTTTAAAAAAAATAAGAAAGAAGATACATCACTCCAAAATGTTTGGGACACAGCCAAAGCATACTTCAGATGATTAGCCATAACTTACATGGCAAAAAACAAAAGGAAAAAAGAAACAAGAACAAATGAAGCTAAAGGAAAAATTGGCGAAATTAGAATTAGAACTACAAAGAGACCCACAAAAGAAGACGCTTAAAGAAAGAGATAAAAAACAGATAATAAACTGCAAGATGTGAGAGGTGATTTACAATGCTAAAATGATACAATAAAAAAATAATTAAAGAATTTTATGAAACACTTTACGATATAAAAGAAATTACTCAGGAAAAAATAAGGCAATATATAGAAAATGCTAAGCTACCAAAAATTCAGAGAATTTCATAAACATGTTAAATGGAAAAATGATGGAGCTGACAGAAGCTATAAAAAGACAAAAAAAGTTATAAGACACCAGGCCCAGATGGGCTAACCGCAGAATTTTATAAAAGCCTATAAGACATACTAAGCCCATTAATGCAGGAAATATGTAATGAAGTATTAGTAGAGGCTAAACTACTAAATACATGGACAGAAACCAATATTACTTTAATACCAAAAGAAGATTCAGATTTGACCCAGATAAAGAATTATAGGCCAATATCTCTATTAAATGTGGATTATAAAATTTTTGCTTCAATAATAGCAGAAAGAATGAAGAGATTTTTGATTGAATTTATACATCCAGACCAAAATGGTTTCTTACCAAAGAGACAAATAAAGAACAACCTAAGAATGGTTTTAGATACTTTGGAATATTATGAAATGCATCCAGGAAAACAAATGGCATTAATTTTCTTAGATGTGCAGAAAGCCTTTGATAATGTTAACTGGTAATTTATGGTACAACAATTAAACCATATGGATTTTGGAGAAAACTTCACAAATATAATCAAAACAATATCATAGACAAACAGCTGAAGTAATTGTAAATGGAGATTTTACAGAGAATTTTAATATTAAAAAAGGCACAAAACAAGTGTGTCCACTGTCTGAAATGTTAGACAGCACCCAGAAATTAAAGGTATGGAGATAAAAGATGAAAAATATAAATTACAAGCATTTGCGGATGATTTGATATGTATATTAGAAGATCCCTTGGAGACAAGCCCTAAATTATTGACAAAGATTGAAGAATTTGGAGAAGTAGAAGGATTGAAAATAAACAGAGACAAGACTAAAGTGATAGTCAAAAACTTTACAGATAAACAAAGAAACCAATTGTCAGAAAAAAACAGATCTCCAGATAGTTAAGAAAGTTAAATACCTGGGGATATACCTAATAGCAAGGTGTGCAACATTAAAGAAGATAATTATCTTAAATTACTAAAACAAATAAAATTAGATTTGGAAAGATGGAAAAATCTACAATTATCGATGTTGGCAAGGGAAAAAAGCCAGAATAAGATTGAAATTGCTACAAGAAGCAAAAGAAAATTGTCAAAATGCATATTTTATAGGACCCTTTTCCTTTCTAAACCCACATCTCATTCTCTTCTCTTCCTGGGTTCTGCCATACCCCTGGAGGGGAGGGGGGAAGTGCTTGAGAGTTATGGCTTGCTTTCCTCTATCGCTACAATGTAACACTTTGCTGTTCCTGCATATATCTTCTGTGAACTTTCTGTCCCCTTGTTGTCAGCTAGTAAAGGGGGGAGGAGAATGGAATGTACCTCCGGCAACTGGATTATCTCCAGGTTCACAAGTGAAGGTGCGAAGAGCCGGAGACGGCCTGATGTTATCTCCTTTTTCCCACAATGAACTTAACACCTGGGATTGGCCTGTTTGAACTGACTGGATGAATTATGGGGTGGGGTTTTGCTTGGGATACTTTTTACCTATTGATCTGGTGGGAAACCCTGCTTATTATGCCTGCTGTCAGCTTCTCCTAATAAAAGTTCCTTTTGGAAGAAACTGCTTCCACGAGTTCTGCTTTCTTAGGATGAGATTTTGAAGTGGGCCCTGACAAAAATGGAGGATTTAGGCTACCAGACTGGGTTCTGTACTATCAAGCAGCTGCATTAACAAGGTTAAAAGAATGGATAACCCTTAGACACAAAAAGATTACTATACCTAGAAGGACATGACTTACAACTTAGATGGCACGCTTTTCTATGGTATGGGAAGAATAAAATCCATAAATACTTTCAAAATCACTATATAAGAAATGCCTTACTTTTGACATGGGATAAGATAAATATGAAAATTTATATGAAAATACCAGGATGGATCTCGACAATGGAAGCATTTGTGCACCCAAATTTAATCGACTATGAGAAACTTGTGACTTACAGAGACATTTTGAATATGGAAGGGAAATTATAGACTAAACAAGAATTGGAAGAACAGGGCATTGAGCTATCATGGTGGCCACACTTCCAATGCAAATGAGATACAAAAAAGATGCTAAAATATATGGTTTTTATAAAGATTAAACAAAATGGCAAAACTTGTGGGAAAGAAACTATAAAATAACAAGGGCAGCTACTTATAAAGAAAATTTATATAAAATGTTTTATAGATGGCATTTACCACTTGCCAGATTAGCAAAAATGTTTAAAAACATGTCTAGTAATTGTTGGAAATGTAGGCAAAAGCCAGGCACGTACTATCACCTCTGGTGGACATGCCCTAAAGCAAAAGAAAATTGGTCAAAAATACACATGTAGTTAGAGAAAATGTAAAAAAAACATGTAGATTTTAAGCCAGAACTATTTCTTCTAGGTATAATCACAGAAAACTATGACAAAAATGTATATATTTAATATTACATATAATAACAACAGCGAGAATTACATTTGCACAGTATTGGAAAAATGAAGAAACACCAACAGAAGAAGACATAATTAGGAAAATTTTGGACTGTATGGAAATGGATAGGCTTACACTGAAAATGAAAGGGAAAGAAGATACAGAATACTTTCAGACATGGGATAATTTTTACAAATGGCTAGAAAAATGGAGTAGAGAGTAGGAATAGAAGTTGTATTACTATTAATATCAAATATGTGGACCCAGACAACCCACCCATTGTTTATTAAGCACTAAAGGTTTGTAACTATAAAAACTTAATAAAATATCTATAAAAAAGATGGCAGTAATTTGCAGATGACACCAAATTGGCAGGAGTAGCTAACACCCCAGAATACAAGCTCAGGATCCAAAGAGATCTTGACAAACTTGAACAATGGGCCCTATCCAACAAAATGAGTTTCGATGTGGAGAAAAGCAAAGTGTCAGAACCCATTCTTACACTGAGGGGGGATCCATTTCATTTCTTTCTATTTCTTACTGAGGGTTCTGCCATTCTCCTGAGAGGGAGGGAGGAAGGCCCTGCAGGTTGTTTCTCTGCTTTGCTACTATTAAGTCCTGTGAGCAATGAGGAGGGACGAAGGTTCATCTTCTAACAACAGGCTTTATTGTGTACAACTCTTTCAACTCAGCCTCTCTGCGAGGCACGCAGGCCTCTCTTAACAACCCAGAGACCCGGACAGAAAAGATACTTCTTTGGAGCACTTTTGCGCCCTGCGCATGTGCGCAGGGCTGGCACCACTCTGTCTGGTCCCGGGCAGCTTATGCAACTGCCCGGGACCATTGCAACGTCCCGAGCCTGCCTCTGCAGGCTCAGGACACAACAGCTACAATGTATCCTTTTCCGCTATTCCTACATACTTGCTCTTTGAACTGTCTCTCCCTTGATGTTACCTTGGGGTGAGAAAGGAATGTGCCTCAGGCCATCTGTCTTATCTTTTGCTGCAGAAAGGAAGGTGCGAAGACCCAATAACAGCATCACAAGCATGGGAACAGAATCCATTATCAGCTCCTTTCCCACAGCAAACGTAACACCTGAGGATTGGCCCATTCAAAATGACTGCATGAACTATTGGGATAGGGTTTGCTTGGGACTCTTTTAATCTATTGATCTGAGCAGGAAACCCTCAGATCCTGTCTATTATGCCTGCTATCAGCTTCTCCTAATAAAAGTTCCTTTTGGAAGAAACTGCTCCAAAAGTCCTGTTTTCTTAGGATGAGGTTTTGAAGTGGGCTCTGACATTTTATATTTAGGCAGGAAAAATCAAAGGTACAAGTACAGATTAGGTGAGACCTGGCTCAAAAACAGCAACTTGAGAGGGACCTTGGAGTCCTAGTGGACGATCACTTGACTATGAGCCAGCAATGTGCAGCAGCAGCCAAAAAAGCTAATACAATCCTGGGTTGTATAAACAAAGGCATAGAATCAAGTTCATGCAAAGTATTAGTACCACTTTATAAAACCCTAGTGATACCACACCTGGAATACTGCCATCAGTTTTGGTCATACTACCATACTGCAAAAAAAATGTTGAGACCTTGGAAAAAGTTCAGAGAAGAGCAACTAAGATGATCAAAGGCCTGGAGACTAAAACATATGAAGAATGGCTGCGGGACTTCGGTTTGGCTAGTCTAAAGAAAAGAAGAAATATGGGAGACATGATAGCAGTAATCCAGTATTTGAGGTGCCACCAAAGCACCAGAGGGAAGGACAAGAAACAATGGTTGGAAGCTGATCAAAGAGAGAAGCAATCTGGAATTAAGGAGAAACTTCTTGACAGTGAGGACAATTAACCAGTGGAACAGCTTGCCTCCAGAAATTGTGGGTGCTCCATCACTGAAGATTTTTAAGAAGAGACTAGACAGTCACTTGTCTGCTTGAGCAAGGGGCTGGACTAGAAGACCTCCAATATCCCTTCCAGCTCTATTCTATTCTAATCAAAATACTGCTTCAAAGAAACCATGATAGCAGTCATCTTGATTTTTTTTGTTCACATCCATCCGAGCTAATTAGTTTCAAGGAGTATCAGGCAGTCCTTGCACAGTTTTAGCAAAAATGGTTGCCAATGAAATAAAATCATAAAATTCACTTGGTAGATTAGCAGTGTGCCAGAAATCTTAAAAACTGGGTGTCCATATAGTAGTCTACACTGAGTTTCCTAAACTTTTTGCCTTCATATTTTCTTTTAATGAAATCTTTTTTTAAAGAAATTTTTATTAATTTTATAATCATAAATATAACAAAAAAAATCAAATTAAAGACAACTCAACTGAATACAATGATTTACAACTTTTTCCAACACAAAAACAAAGCATAAAAACTTAGCTAAAATAGTTAAAATAACTATGGGTATTGCTCGGCGGCACCCCCTGCACCACATCCCCCTCTTCCTTCCTCCCTACCTCTACTTCTATCCACCCACCCTCTCTACCTCCCTCTCTCTCCTCCCTCCTCCTACCACCTCCCTACTTCCCTCCAACCTTCACTCCTCAATCTCCGCCCCCTCCAGATGTGGTGCCGAGGTGCCGCCCGAGCAACCCATCTTTTATCAAAAAAAATATATCATTCTTATATAATACCAATACCATATTACAGTTGAGTACATTATAAGACCCCCCCACCCAGCCCCCCCCCCGACTTCCCGGAGTGAATACAGGGTAAAAACACAAGAAAACCCTCTAAACTACACCAAATTATTATGTAAGTCCTATTAAAAATTTAACTATATTTTTTTTCAATCCAACATATAAGAATTTAACTATATGCTAAATACAATTTCTTAGATTGATATTTCCCTTGTATATACTCTATCCATTTTTTCCAATCCAACATATATTTTTCATTTGAGTGATCCTTCAAATATGCAGATATTTTAGCCATTTCTGCCAAATTTATAACTTTTAAAGTCCATTCTTCGATAGATGGTAGTTCTGGCGTCTTCCAATATTGTCCTACCAACAGTCTTGCTGCTGTAATCAAGTTCAAAATTAAGTTCGTCTATAATACCTAACAAAAACAACTGTGGTAAAAATTCAATACGTTTTTTCAAAATATTTTGAAGTATCCACCATATTTTTATCCAAAAAGCCTTGATTTTTCTACAAGTCCACCATACATGAAAATAAGTAGCATCCATAGATTCACATCTCCCACACTTAGGTTGTAAATCAGGGTACATACATGATAATTTTTTCGGATCTAAATACCATCTATAAAACATTTTATAAAAATTTTCTCTTAAGTATTGCGCTTGTGTAAATCTTACATTTTTCACCCAGATCCTCTCCCAAGTTTCCATCATGATAGGTTGTCCAAAATTTTGTCCCCACTTTATCATACAGTCCTTAACTAATTCAGTTTCAGAATCAATTTCTATCAATACATTATATAATCTTTTAATATGCATAGACATTTGGTCTCTAACTTGTTTAATTAAATTTTCATCTGTTTGGGATAAACCCGTCTTCAAGTCTTTTTTCCATCTAGTCTGCAGTTGTAAATATGGAAACCAAGTGTAAACTATTCCTTCTTCCCTTAACATATCCAAGGACTTCAATAGTAACAAATTCCCTTCTTTAATTAGGAGTTTCTCATAGGTCGCCAGGAATATACAATATGCAAAGCATAATACATTTTTTAATTCCAATAAACCTGGCAGATGGTTGGCTTATATATTAAGGAAAAAACAAAAATCCCGTATAATTGAAAAAATAGAATATAAAGGGAAGGAAGTGTTTCAACAAGAAATTATTAAGAAAGCTTTTTTAGAATTTTACTCTAAGCTGTACTCTGAAGAGAAGATACAAGAGAATGAGATAGATACTTTTTTGTAAAATGAAAATGTATCGATAATTACCAATGAACAAAGAGATAGATTAAATGCATTGATTACATCAGAAGAAATAATTTCAGTGATTAAACAATTGAAAACGGGAAAATCTCCCGGGACTGATGGGTTAACAGCAATTTATTACAAGTATCTCCAAATGGAAATGGTGGAACCCCTTAGAGAGTTATTTGTTAATATTCAAGAGGGTAGTCAGGTTCCACCTTCATGGAAAACAGCCTATGTTTCTTTAATTCCCAAAGAGGGAAGAGATAATGTTCAACCAGAAAATTTTAGATCTATTTCATTATTGAATACGGATTATAAAATTTTTGCAAAAATTATGGCTAATAGACTAATGACAGCTTTACAACAAAGAATTCATTCAGACCAAACTGGTTTTTTACAAGGCAGACAGATGAAAACTAATGTTAGTTACTTGAGTATTTGGAGACGCATATTCAGGTGCCCACCGTTCTTATGTTTTTGGATGCGGAAAAAGCCTTTGATAGACTGAATTGGTTGTTTTTGAAAAAATTAATTGTTAGGATGGGAATGTGGGATCAGTTTATTAATTCTATATTGGCGATTTATCAGAAACAAACAGGTCAGATTATTGTTAATGGGGACTTAACAGATTCATTTAACATAGAGAAAGGTACTAGACAGGGATGTCCATTATCCCCTTTGTTGTTTGTTTTAACTTTGGAGGTTTTATTGAATAGGATAAGAGCTGCAGATGACTTAAAGGGTATTCAGATTAGACAACATGACTATAGATTATGTGCTTTTGCGGATGATTTGCTTGTAACATTGACTCAACCAACACAGTCAGCTAAGAGATTGATGGAGATAATTAAAAATTATGGTAGGGTATCAGGCTTTAAATTAAATATATCTAAGACAAAGATGTTAGTTAAAAATTTAGATACTAATTCAAAAGAGGATTTGGAAAGAATAATGGGTTGTGAGATAGTTAAGAAGGTTAAATATTTAGGAATTGATATTGAAGCCTCTAATGGGAAATTATACAAAAACAATTATGAAGTTTTGTGGAATAAGATACAAATAGAACTTGAGAAATGGAAAAAATTACAATTATCTATGTTGGGTAGGATAGCGGCAGTTAAAATGAATGTATTGCCAAATTTTTTATTTCTTTTTCAAATGTTACCTATACTTTAAAAGGATGTGAATTTGGAGGAGTGGCAGAAGGGTATTAATAGATTTATTTGGAATGGCAAGAAACCAAGTGTTAAATTAAAAATCCTTCAGGATATAAGGGAAAGAGTTGGTTTAAAAATGCCCAATTTTAAGTTATACTATCATGCTGCTGTTTTAGTAGCGATAAGCGACTGGGTTAATTTAACTAATGATAGAATATTGAATATTGAAGGGTATGGTTTATTATATGGTTGGCATGCATATTTAGTTTATGATAAAAAGATGGATAGGAGTTTCAAGGAGCACCTATTGAGAAGTGCTCTGCTGCGTGTCTGGAAAAAGTATCAGTATAAATTAAATGAAAAGATTCCTCTCTGGACAGTTCCCAGACACGCAATAGAGAATATAAGTAGACTACAAGTTCAAGATGTGGTGCCCTTTTAATGAAATCTTAATGTACGCAACTTTCCTAAAAAATCAAACACCAAAATGAACCCAGAAGAACAATGAAACAATGAATGCTCCAACACTGGAAGTTTTTAAGAAGAGACTGGACAGCCATCTGTCCGAGATGGTGTAGGGTTTCCTGCCTGAGCAGGGGGTTGGACTCGATGACCTCCAAGGTCCCTTCCAACTTTATTATTATTATATTATTATTATTAAATGTGGTTTTATTTTAACAATACACAACTAAAAAATTCTGCACACATACCCCAGTTCTGTCTGCACCTCCTAGAGGGAGTCCACCTCACAATTTGAGAAACCCTGTTGTAAACAGAAAGCATCTTCACTTTGCTGATGTTCCCTTAATAAAAGAAAGAATACATCAAAGATAATGAGAAGAGAGTTATTCTGCTTGCATGCTGTTTTTCTAGGAATTTGTTCTTTGCTTTTAGAGCCCATAGTCATCTGTCTTTTGAAGGGGTTAAAAAAAAACCTAACAAAAAACAGAATCAAGATTCTCTTGTATGATCAGAGGGGTCTGTTACAAGTCACACTAAATAAAAATGTCATCCGATGGGACCAGGAAGCAACTCTAGAGATCTGTAGGGCTCCAACCTTGCCTGTGTTTGAAACATGGTTAAAAACATGGCTTTCCAATCAGCCTTGGGTTAGGATGAACCGCAAGCTTCTTCTTGTGTTACGTATATTGATCTGGATTGTTTTTCTTTTTTGAAACACACATCACTTTTTTCTCCTTTTTATATGGTTTTTCTACTGTTTTTATTTCTGTAAGCCACCCAGAGCCACCATGGAGGCAGATGGCCTTATATATCTTATATAAAATATATAAATAAATAAGTCATAGAATTGTAATAGAGAATCACATTATATCACTGGCCATCTGATGATTTTTAAGTTTATGACCATGGAGGACTTTTCCAGGCACAGGTAGGTGGACAGATGAGTTAGACTTGTCCACATGATTGCATCTCCCTTTATTTTTAAGTTTTATGCAAAAGCAGATCACAAAATATCTGCAAAGAGCAAGAATTCAATTCTTGTACATCATGGCAGCATGATAAAATTGGGCCAAAGCCCACCTTAGTCCAACATTTGGTTTCTCAAGGGGGTAAACTAGATGCCTCTGTGGTTTACCCCCTTGAGCCTGGAGATAAGCATGCTAGACCTCCATAAATAGATCCAATCCTGCTCATTAATTCTGGTATGCTAATAATAAGTGAGAATAATATGCTGATAATAAGTGAGAATATTTAGCAATTTTCCACCAAAGAAACCATTCCACAACTGAAGGCCGAAGTGAAATCTTTGTCAGTTCTAGCCGTAATTATGGGCCCACAATAACTTAGAGTTTAAATATTTGCATTATATACAAGTTAGAGGTCCATTATTTCTCCATAAGTCTACACAATATAATAGGGGTGGATATATTTTCATAGGCATTTAGTAGTTTTGTGGGCCCTGGGTATTGTCCCCAATGATCTGCCAGTCATGCATACAGCTTTGGTTTCCACTAGAACAGGATTGCATTAGAGAACCCAATCCAATGGGAGTCTTGCTCATCAGGGTAAGGTAGAACTTTCTTAGAAAGGCCATTGCCTCAGCTCTCTAGTCTCATACCCAAGATTATCCTTCCATTGGTCCAAGGAAGAGCAGGGTGATGGAGGGAAGTTATTTATGGGTACCTAAGAGAGATCCATGTAATTTATTTAGTCTGTAATTCCTAATGTTTGTCTCTTTCATGTAAAAAAATGAAGACAGAGAAAGTATTCCCTAATGACCATAAAGAAGCATAGAATTTTCCTCCCAGCATACATACATCTATTGCATTTCTAAACAATGAAATTAACAATGAAATTGCCCTTGAAGCCAATATGACAGCTTTTACATTAAGCAAGTTCTTCTCTCACCTCCTTCCCTCATCTCTCTCCTCTTTCTTTTCTATCTCTTGTTTATTCAATGTTTGAACTCCAGGAAACCAATTCCTAAGCTGCAATATCTCAATCCCCCCAAATGACTGATCTGGGGAAATGATTAAATGGAAATGATTAAAAGCTCTAGTTTTCCCTTTACTGAAAGCATCCCATTAAAAAAATCTAAATAACATCCACTAGAAATATATATTGTCAAATGTAAAATGTTGCCTCAAATTGAAGTCTAATCTAAATTCAAAACCAGATTGTAGATCTCTCCTTCAGATGACAGTGTAGATCAAACATGATTAATAACAGCAGAGCAAATGTTAATAGCTTAAGAATCTCCTTTGCTCTCTGGATAAGGAGTCCTTTAAAATGTACTATAATTTCACAGTAATAAGTAAGAACTCTCACCTAAATTACCCAAGCATTATCCTTTAGTTGCTACAGAAACCTCCTTCCAGTGTGGAGTTTTTGTTTGGTAGAAGATTTCCATATATGGGCTCTAAGAGAAGCAGAGGGCAAAGGATGTTGCCAAAACATTTAATCCCAATTCCTGCTCTGCTTCCTGTACAGCTTTGGAGTTATGACAGTTCTACTTCGCAAGGTCTCCATTTCCAGAGCAATGCCTTCCTTTAAGCAAATGACATAGGATGCCTATTTCAATCTAGTGTAGCCCCAATAGGATGCTTTTAGTGGTCAGCAATAAAAGAAGTTGCATTTTATTATGTCCCTTAGATTTAAAGGTCTAGAGACAGAAAGGGAGACACTTCTGTATTTAAGATTGGTGTTAAAATGAAAGTGACAATTAATGTCATCACTATCACAACATTGTTTGATCTCTATTGGATAGAGGTCCAAAAGGTCAAGAAGACAGCTAAACAGGTGCAATCAAAAGACCACCTATTTTTATATGCAATATTTTTATGTATAACACACATAAATATAAGGGAAATGTCAACTTTGAAAATGAGCATGACTATCTTCCTTATTCATTTTTGATCGCACTCAAGATTCAGTATTTTTTATTTTTATATTTTGTTTATTGGCTGTGTGGTCTGGTTGTTTTTAATTATGTGAGTTGTCCAAATCTAAGACAAATTAAATAAATAAGTAAAAAACAAAATATACAGATTTGGCCTTCTTTATCAGTTTGTGAATTTAATGCTATTTCTCCCAGAAATCTCTTGGCTATGCAGAAGTTAGTTCTGCCTAGTTCACTTTTCAGATTTCTTTGAATGAAAACAACCATGTTGGGAAGATCTGATAAGTATTGCGTTGCTGACTTTCAATGGGCCTTTTTTCTTAGTGTAAACAAAATGTGATGGCTTCATTGAGGTTGATGCCATGACTGACAGATTTGGAAACTGCATCCATTTGCACCCCTAAATGACTGCTTTGTCCATGATCAACTGATCATGTTTTCCTGTTTGCATGAAAGGAATTAACTATACTCCAACTATACATAGAATCCTTGGGAAAATGTGGCCTGTTACATCCCAAGTGCCTTCCACATACTTATAGAAACAATTTCAGGAATCACCAAACCAGAACTTTGGAGGGGCTCCCCTGAGTGCGACCCCTTGATTACTGCAATAATCCAAATAAAAACTTCCTCAACAACCAACTTCTCTTTGAACGCACCCTGGTCAGAATACTCAAGAATAAGCTAACATTCAATAGAAATCTAGTCTACACCAAACTCATCTATGGTTTTCAGTTTTTCTTATAATACAAATTTAACAAATACAAATATAGATAGGAAAAGTAGCTCACATTTGCAATATTTTCAAAAGCAGTGCCTGATTTTTAATTTTTTAATTTACCAAAATTGGAATATCTAAGAACTTTTTTTAACCTGCTAATATGATTCTCTTGGTGAGATAGAGCACTGCAGATGCCTGCATTCAAAGGTCCACTATTCAAGCAGAGACAGCAGCTGAATGAAGTCTCTAACAGGTTCATGAAACTTTTTCATTATGTTAAAAAAGAAGCCCCCAGAGTGATCTCATCTGGACTTTGACCTTTCTTTTCAGCACCTCCATGACTTTCCATGCTTGAAAATGTTTTAATTTCTCACTATTTCCTCTGTCAAAATGACTGTTTTCCTAAGACTGGGGTCTGAAGGCTGCACATCAGCAGAGCTGCACTCCTCCTGCAACAAAGGGGACTGTCTATGATAGGGTTGGAGAACCGCAGGAGTTGGTGGTTACAGACCCTGTGATATATTGGAATGTCCATTTTTCACCTCCTTTGCTTTTCCAGGAGTGGGGATAGTAGTTGCCCAATAAGCATGAATATTACCACCATTAAAGCTGCTCTAAAGTGGGCTGAAATTGTGCCTCTGAATCCAGTCATTTTTGCACAGAAACACCTCTAAAGTGTAAAGTTTTCTCTATATAAAGAAAAACAGATCTGCACATACATTTTTGAACTGCTGCTAATTTTACTATATATTGACATAGGAGGTCACTCATATTGGGGTGTTTAGACAGTCTGCTCATAATGGTTTTGATAGTCAATAATAGCCATCTCAAGAGTTTTTATTCATATGTTCAGACATTAGAACAGTGTGTAGTTATTTAACACTTAGGATTGCAACTTGTCTAGAAAGATGGCCAAATTCTGTGCTGTAACAATAGTGGACAGAAATAATTGAACATAATCTGAGTGAGCTGTGAATGGGCCCTTAATTTTTTCTTTTGGTCTGTAACTGAACATTCTTCATTAAATAAGAAAGAAACATTCTCTCATGTGCTCTGTGGTCTGATACAATATCATTCAATTTCATACCTATAATGCAACTAAAGCACTGCATATTTGCATTTTCCACAATCCTGTCTCTGGGAAACAGCACCAGGAACAAACTGGGCATTGTTTCAGCTAAGAAAAGATATCCATATCTTCCAAATATGCTCCTTAGGCAGTCCTAGGTAAGGTTTATTCTATGTTTGCATGTAATTGAGAAGTGATGAAAAAGTCTTGAAATGGATGGGTCCCGAATGACCTTGCTTTAAAATCAATATTTCAAGATCAATGTGGTTTCTTTTAAAATCAGATATTCTGAGGATGGAATGCTTTGACACCCCCCCCCCTAAAAAAAACCCTCTGGACATTTCTGTTCCAAAGTGACACAGCAATGGGCACCTGTATTCAGACATTTCTCTGATTTCCTGCCCCATTTGAGATTAAATTTCCTTTATTTGAAAATAAATAAATTTGTTGGAGTCTGCAAATCAAAGCACTAGCTTCAAGTATCACTAGAGTCCATATACTCCATTTCTAAAAAATAAAATGATAAGTGAATATATAGGTGTTCATTTTCCCAGGAGACAGAGAGGGAGAGAAAGAGAGAGGGGGAGAAGCATAAAGCAATAGAGAATGTCATGGGAGGTGAGTGGTGGTGATGTGAAGCAATCTTAGCAGCTTGTCTCCTGGTAAATAGATAGCAGACATATCCATTGTGGCAGCCATTCTGTGAACTTATTTATAACTTGTTTACAGATTTTCAGATGTGATGAACAAAAATGTTGGTACGCTGGTCTGGCTTCACATTGAACCTCATTTTTTTAGACAGACTCACGCAAATCAGTTGTGAAGAACTCCAAATAAGATAGCTGATGGAAACCAATTGTTGGGTATACAGTACGTTGCTCTATGGGTCAGTATAGTGTAAATTTTAATCAGTTGAACTGTCTTTGTATAGACTCTGTGCACAAACCTTTCTTCTTTAAAAGAGCTTCCTACTCTGTAAAAATGTTTGATGCAAAGCCATCAGTTAATATTGAATTGACTATACATGGTTGTGGTTACAGTGACAGAAACACTGGTCTGTCCAAGATAGTCTGAACTCCTGAGAAAATAGGGAACTGGTCCAGTGGCTTATTGTTATAAAACAATTATATTTATAAATTATGAAACAACATGAAAAGATGAAATTATTGAGGCATGCATACTGAAAATTAATAAATGCAGTATTCTGGACAGTCACTTGTCTGAAATGATATAGGATCTCCTGCTTGAGCAGGGGCTGGACTAAAAGTCTCTTCCAGCTCTATTCTGATTGATTGATTGATTGTTGCCTTAATTTCATACAATTGTTGGTAATGTTTAGTTTGTCAAATTCTTCAGCAAAGCAAAAATGCAGTATTGAAAATTTAGAGCAATTTAGAGTACTAAGAAGTACTGTTCAAGGATTTTATGCAATCTACATGAAGTTGAACAGAGACTGTTTTGGAGCAGACTAATACTACAATATCAGAATAGAAGGCAAAAAGATGATAATGATGTGAAAAGGAGGTAGGAGAATCTTGAAAACTAGAGAGGAAGTCAATTTAAGGAATGAGTACAGATTCAATATCTTTTTTATGACCAAAACTGGATGTAATATTCCAAGTGTGGTCTTACTAAGACTTTATAAATTTGCATGATCTTCATTCTATCCTCTGTTAATGCAGCCTAGGATTGCATTGGCTTTTTTGGCTGCTGCCACACATTGCTGGCTCATATTTAAGTGATTGTCTACTAGGACTTCAAGATCCCTCTCACAGTTACTGCTATCTCTTCTGACTTGTTCAAATTGTTCAGGCAGATGAGAGCAATAGCAATAGCACTTAGACTTGTATACCACTTCATAGTGCTTTACAGCCCACTCTAAATGGTTACAGAGTCAGCATATTGCCCCCAACAATCTGGATCCTCATTTTACCAATTTTGGAAGGATGGAAGGCAAAGTCAACCTTGAGTCAGTCAGGATCGCACACCTGACAGTGGACAGAATTAGCCTGCAATACTGCATTCTAACCATTGTGCCACCACAGCTCTTGATCACATGGAAAACCCTTTGTTCTCACTGAAATGCATTTGAGCCCCTGAGGCAGAAGCAGAACTTGCATGCAGGTGAAAGATGATGTGACTTGTCTGAGTGACATGCCTCAATGGACACTTAAAGTATTAGATTCAAGGGAAGTGGTGCTTTTGGGGGTGATTGAATGATGTGGGGCTTTACTTAAAGAACTTTGATGCTTAATATCATGCCATCCCTCCAGCATATAACAGAACAGTGAAACAGCAGCTACCCAGCAAATGGAATTCAGAATAGCGACTACTATACAGAAGCCTGCTATCCTGCCAATGCAGTTACCTGCATACAGCCATACAGCAGTCTCTACAGTCAAACACCTCCAGAAGACACCACGTAACAGAGCTGGGCATCTTCAAACAAGACAAGGTTTCAAAACTCTAGTTCTTCCAAACAGTCATCAGCAAGTAAGAAGACAGAACTCTTGGAATATTTCTTCCAACGGGCATCCTTTATTAAGAGAAAATGGTTGCAGGCGTTCTAGACAGGACTTGGGGGCCAAGCCCTATGGTTCAAGGTTTTAAGGGGTTCCCAGCAACCCCACCCCACCCCACCATCCTTCCAGTGACAATCCCAGGTGTTACATTTCCACCCCCTTTTTCCTCACTGCCGGCAGAAGGGAGACTTCAGAGGGGAGTAGATGAAAGCTGATGGCCCCATTGTTATGGTTAGTCCTTTTGGTGGTATCCATATTCAGTCCCTTTTGAAGTTGTACCGAAGGAAGTGAGGGCCATAAAACCCCTTTGTTCACCCCCCTTCCCCCTCATCATATGATAGAATCCAGAGAGGGCAGAAATGGGGTTTTCCATAGTCGATAACTAGACTATGAAATATAGTCTATAGATGAAATATAATTGGATTCTGACATCCTACCCCCTTAAAAATAAGATAGATCCACCTGAAAGAAAAACAAAACAGGTATAAAATTTAGTCAGGCTTTTTAGGATACTCTGTGTGAAACTTCTTTAATAACTTCGGGGCTCTGACATGACATTTATGGACCCATTCATTTTGTGAGGCAGGGAGGTGTTTCCATGCAACTAGGTACTGAGTCGCTCCATGATATTTCCTAGAATCTAGGATTTCCTTTATTTCAAAGTGTTGTTCGCCCTCCACCATGATTGGAGGTGGGGGGGATTTTTGGCCATAACGATGACTGATGCTCTCTTTTCAGCAAGCTGCAATGAAAAATTGGGTGTATTTGCCTGAGATTTTTGGGTAATTCTAATTCTACTGTTACTGGGTTTATGATTCTTTTAATTGGAAAAGGCCCTATATATTTTGGTCCAAGTTTTTTATAGGGTTGTAGGGACTTTAGGTATTTTGTAGATAAGTACACCATTTCTCCTATAATGAATGGTGTAGGCTCAACCCTTTTTTTATCGGCTTGTGCTTTGTATGCCTGCCTAGCTTCATCTAGTGCTTTTCTAACTATTGGCCAGGTATTTTGTAATTGTTCCATCCATTCTTTCAGTGATGGGATCGCCGGTTCATTTGGGGTTAATTCTGGCATGGGGTTGAAACTTTGACCGGTGGCTATTTGAAAAGGAGTGTAACCTGTGCTGGAGTGGACTGCATTATTGTAGGCAACTTCTGCGAAAGGGAGTAGGTCCGTCCAATTTGATTGCTGAAAATTAATAAAGCATTTTAAATATTGCTCAAGTACTGAGTGACACCGTTCTGTTTGTCCATCCCCTTGTGGATGATGGCTAGATGTCAGTCCATGAGTGGTCACTAGGAGGGATAAAAATTCCTTCCAAAATGCAGATGTAAATTGCACTCCCCTATCAGAGATGATGCATTGGGGTGCCCCATGCAATCTGTAAATGTGCTGAACGAAAAGTTTCGCTAAGGCTTTTGCGGTGGGAATCTTTTGGCAAGGGTTAAAGTGCACCTGTTTGGAAAACAAGTCCGTGACCATCCAGACAACAGTATTCCCATTGCTTTCTGGTAATTCCACTATAAAAACCATGGCTATTTCCCTCCAGGGGGCTGAGGGATTTGCCACTGTTTGTAACAGTCTGGGCGATTTCCCTTGTAACCTCTTTGCAGTTGCACACTTTGGGCAGCTGGCCACGTAACTTTCTATGTCCTTTTTTATGGATGGCCACCAAAATTGCCGTTTAATTAAGTGTAATGTTTTTACAAATCCAAAGTGCCCTCCTCGTTTTGTGTCGTGGCAAAGCTGCATGAATGTGACTCTTTGGGTTGTTGGTATATATAACTTTCCCCCCACCCAAGGCAGCCCGTCTCTCATTGTGCACACATTTTTGTTTTTCTGGAACCATTCATCTGTTTCCACACTTTTCCGGAATTCAATTCCCGTTTGGCTGCCCAGCTGTGGTTTTAATTTAGCTTGGGCTCTGGTGGTTACTGGCACTGCCAGTTGTGATTCTACCATCATCGGTTTAGAGTCGGTGGCTCACGTGCTGTTATATTGGGGCATGCGAGAAGTTCTTTCCCCCCGGCAAATGCTTGAGCATAATTTGGAACTGGTGAAAATGCTGGGACCAGCGGGCTTGCTTGGGGTTGAGCTTCCTTGGTGTTTTCAGGGCTTCCAAATTTTTGTGGTCAGTCCACACCTGGAAAAGGATTTTGTTGCCTTCAAGGAACTGGCACCACATGAGCAATGACCAACGTATCCCGTATGTCTCTTTCTCCCGTACGGGACAGCGCTGTTCCGTTTCCGTGAGTTTCTTGGATGTATATGCCCAGGGTTGCAATACCTCTTCATCGTTTTCTTGTAATAGTACAGCCCTCACTGCCACATCACTTGCATCTGCCTGTATTACGAAGGGTTTATCCATGTCTGGGTGCCTCAGTACTGGTTCGGCAGAGAAAAGTCTCTTTAATTTCTCAAATGCCGCTTGGCACTCCATTGTCCATGTTAGTGGCTGGCTAGGTTTTACTGAGGATGCTCCCTTCATTTTTAGTAAGTTCATGAGGGGCAGAGCTATCTGGGCAAATGGGATGAATTGGCGGTAAAAGTTTGCGAAGCCCAGGAAACTTTGCAGTTGCTTCCTTGTGTGAGGTGGTGCCCATTCTAATACTGCTCTGACCTTCTCTGGGTCCATTTCAATGCCCTGTGGGGATATGCGATAACCTAGTTAGTCTATCCTTTCCTGGTGGAATTCGCATTTAGAGAGTTTGGCATATAGGTGGGCAGCTCGCAGTTTCTTTAAAACCGCTCTGACTAGGTTGACATGTTCCTCTTTTGATTTGGTGAAGATAAGAATGTCATCTAAGTAAACCAGGACCCCCTTAAATAGGTGCTCCCTTAAAACATCAAGGAATAATTGCATAAATACTGTGGGGCCCCCTTGTAATCCAAATGGCAAGACTTTGAATTGGTAGCATCCCATGGGACAGTTACATGCGGTCTTCCATTCATCCCCTTCCTTAATTCTCACACGATAGTAAGCTTCCCTTAGGTCTAATTTAGAAAAAAAAATCCCTTTCGAGAGGTGTGACAACATGTCCTTCATGAGGGGCAGAGGGTATAGGTTGCTTTCACTGATTGTATTCAGGGCCCTTTAATCCACGCATAAGCGTAAAGAGCTGTCCTTCTTCTATCTAAAGAGGACCGGGGCAGCCACTTTAGGCTTGGCTGGCTCAATGAACCCCCTTTCTAGGTTTTTCTTTATGAATCTTTCCATTTCCTCCTTCTCCTTTGGGCTCATGGAGTATAATCTGGGCTCCGGGAATTTTGCCCCAGGTTTGAATTCAATGGCACAGTCTGTGGGTCACTGGGGGAGGGGAGCTCATCCGCCCTCTCCTCACTGAAAACCTCAGCAAGGTCTCTGTATTCCTCTGGTATTTCTGGTAGTCCCTTTTCCTCTCCCATGGATGCTTTTTCTGTTCTTGATTCTGGTAGCCCCCCTTGGGATTTTAAGTCCATAGAGTCCCCCTTTGGGAATTTGATTTCTGCCATCCTCCAATTCACCCAGGGGTTCCATTTTTTTAACCATTCTATCCCTAGGCTCATTGGGCATTCCATGCCTGGGGTCACCACAAATGTTATGTCTTCCTCATGTTTGCCCAGGGAGAGGTGTATTGGTAAAGTGGCTAGGGTAGCTGGTACCCCCCCCTGCTATGGACCCATCTAACTGGCCAAATGAGATTGGTTGTTCCAGTCTCCTCAATGGAATGGCCAGATTCCCCACTAGCATCGGGCTAATGAGGCATGAGGAGGATGTCTTCCGGCCAGTTCAGTTTGCTGGCAATGGCCCGGAATTCTTGCGTATATTTGGCTACCGGGAGTTTGCCTTGCCTCATCATTTTTATCCTTTCGCGGGCTTTGCGATCAGCCAGGGGGTCCTCAAATCGCCTTCTCAGAGAAGACATGAAACGGTTGAAGTTGTTGAGCTCTGGGGCATTGGAGTCATGCAAGTTCACCACCCAATCTGCGGCCGGCCAGTCCAGGGCAGATTGCACGATCCGGATATGGGCTTTGTCGCTGGGGATGTCCCACCTGTATTCCTTCACGTAGCTGAGGACTTCGGTTAGGAAAAACCCCAAGCGTGTTGGCTCCCCCTTGAATTTCACGTCCAGCAGCGGGAGTCTTTGAATGGATTGGTGCCTTCGTTGTCAGTGGTAGTGTTTTCCATCCAGATTGCCATCTGTGGGTTGGCGGGGAGTGGGGACTACTGGATAAGCAGATGTCCCCAGGGCTGCAGGTTCCACTTCCCCCTCAGTGTCTCTCCCTTTGCGGCTCCAGGAGCTGGGGCGGCCGTAGGGCTCAGAATTCTCCTCTCCTAGGGGAGCTGAGAGTTCTCTTCATCAGGTCGATAGCTTTCTCTAGGATCCAGCCCGAGTACGGTGCCCAGCTCCCTTCCTCTTCACTTGCGTGCAGAGATTTCTCCATCTTCTGCTTCCATTCTGGTTGGTTGGCCCCCCGTCTCAGGGTCACCTTTCTTGATTTCTTTTCCCACTCGCCTTTCTTTCCAATGCCCATTGATCACCAAGGTTTGTGGTCCCATGTCTCCACCACCTCTTCTCCTGAGGAATCTGACCTCTCAGATCCCAACATCTGGCAGAGTTTCAGTTGGGGCAGCGGCTCCCTTTCAGGGGAGTTTTCTCCCTTCCTTGCTCCGCCGTCTGACATGGTAATTTTTGCAAAGTCCCCCGGCAAGGTTCTCCCTTCCAGGTGGACTAATTCTGCAAGTTCTGTCTAATGTAAGGACCCACCCCACTTTGCATCTTAAGAAGACAGAACTCTTGGAATATTTCTTCCAACAGGCATCCTTTATTAAGAGAAAATGGTTGCAGGCGTTCTAGACAGGACTTGGGGGCCAAGCCTTATGGTTCAAGGTTTTAAGGGGTTCCCAGCAACCCCACCCACCCCACCATCCTTCCAGTGACAATCCCAGGTGTTACATTTCCACCCACTTTTTCCTCACTGCCGGTGGAAGGGAGACTTCAGCGGGGAGTAGATGAAAGCTGCTGGCCCCATTGTTATGGTTAGTCCTTTTGGTGGTATCCACATTCAGTCCCTTTTGAAGTTGTACCGAAGGAATTGAGGGCCATAAAACCCCTTTGTTCACCCCCCTTCCCCTTCATCATATGACAGAATCCAGAGAGGGCAAAAATTGGGTTTTCCATAGTCGATAACTAGAGATGAAATATAATTGGATTCTGACAAGCAGCCTTTGCTGAACAAGAAATGGAAATGAAAAAAGAGAGAGCATGGTTAGAGGCTGAAAAAGTACTGAAAGAATCTGAAAGAAGTCATCACTAGGTAGAAGGAAAGCAAGGAGTCGCAACGCTCCACCTAACAGCTGACTGTCAACAGCGTGCTGAAAGTGGATGAGGTAGCCCTTTTTACTTTTCCTTTTGGAATTACAATTAAAATGTTGATCGGTGGTTACAGGCGCAAGGCACGGAAGAAGCCGGCTTCTGTGAGGCTCTGAACTCCTGGACTTAAAAAGCAGTGAAAACAGCGCAAAACAGCTATTTTTTGCGGCAGAAAAAACCCCTCCTTGGTTGGAGAAGGGGTCAAGAGCGGTGAGTGGGGGTCGAGAGCCTCTGAAAATTCCCTGGAAAAGAGTTCGGGAAGAAAGAAAGAGGACTCCCCCCGGGCGCTCACGATAGCTCCAGCCAGGAGCCGTTCTCTGTCGGCTGACAGACTTACAAGCTAAGACCAACCTCCGCGTGAGGAAAACTTTGCTAAAGATGCAAGGAGACAGAGGGACTGAACGCAAGAGTCTAAAAAAGCAAGTATTTCTTATATTATACAGCTGATTAACTACTTTCACAATAAACAAAAAGTATCCAAGATGGCGACGACTTTTACT
This sequence comes from Bothrops alternatus, assembly GCA_034064705.1. Lineage (NCBI taxonomy): Eukaryota > Metazoa > Chordata > Lepidosauria > Squamata > Viperidae > Bothrops > Bothrops alternatus. Next base: position 13,522,691 of record JARGCV010000085.1, read on the forward strand.
TTAAAACGAAAGTAACCGGACGAGAGGGAAAGTGAAAAGGGAGACGGCATTGCGAGAGTGAACACTAGAGGGCAATCTAGACGCATATTTTAAAAAACCTTACAAAATATATACAAGAAAAAGAATAAAAGAGCTACAAGAGGATAAAATAATAAAAATAATTTAAAAAATAAAAAAGACTATAAAAGGAAGCATCTTGGCAATATAAGAGTAAGAATTAATCTTCTGCAAAAAAAAACCTGGCTAACAGGGGACTGAACTCAGGATGGCCACTAAGCAAGCCAAAATAATACCCTCAAAGGTGGCAACACCCTCCACAGGCCAGTTCCTTAAAATACCAGGGAACAACCTACCTGTCCCCTCATCATCCTCCATGCCTATGGAATCCCAGGCCCCCCTGTCTACCCAGGCCTCTCCAGTAATGCGTATGATGAAAGAATTAAAAGAGATAATGTCAACAATAGAGAGAACGCTGGAGGCAGTTGAAAAGAGGATGGAGGAAGTGGATAAGAAGATAGTGGGAATGGGTACGCAGATGGAGAGACAAGGCAAAGAACTAGAACAGAAGTTGAAGGAACAAAGCAGAGAATTGGAGAGGAAGATGGAAGCACAAAGCAAAGCTGTTACTGAAGACCTAGACCAAATCAAGGAAACAATAAAAACAAACAATAAGAAAATGAGAGAAGATATTGAGAAAAATTTTAAGAAGGTCTGGGAGGGGGTTGAAAAAAGGATGGAAGAGGTGAAGAGCCAAATTGAGGGCCAGATGGCTGAGATGAAATGTGAGGTGCAAGACCAGTCAACTATGATGCAATATTGGCAGATGATGACAGCTATCAGGGTCAGGGGACTGGGAGAATCAACAAATGAAAAGCAAGAAGATTTGAAAAGAATTTTTGTAAAAGCCTTGGTACAATTTCTGGGAGAGGAGGCTGGAAATATCTCTTGGCAAATAGACAGAATCCACAGAGTCAACTCATGGATTGCAAAAAACAAAAATCTACCAAGAGATGTGGTTATCCACTTTGTAACAAAGGGATTCCGAGACCGTATTTCTACAACATCCTATAACAAGAAATTGTATGTAGAGGGGCAAGAGGTGGTGGTATTGAAAGAGATCCCCCCCAAGATGTTAAGAGAAAGAAAAGACTACAAGTTCTTGGTCACTGAACTGAAAACACGCACTATACAATATCGATGGGAAGCCCCAACTGGAATGTCATTACTCTATAAAGACAAAAGATACCATCTGAACTCAATCCGGAGTGCAAAAGAATTTCTTGAAAAGGAACTGAAGGGGGGGGAGACCCCTGCCCACAACACTGGATAATGTAGACTGGCCACGTGAAAGAGGAATGGACTTAGAACAACGATCAAACTCCCCAGAAGCACAGACCGCCGCAGCAGCAGGAGAAGAAAAAGGAGCTTCTCGGGACGCGACTGCACAGAGGATGGATGTCAATAAAATCATGGAAGCAGGACAGATTAAAGAGCTAAGGCAAACGAGGGCTACTACTAAACACATAGAACAGCAAGAGAAGACCCCACAAAGCAATATGAACACCAACCTGGATACCATGGAAGCAAGACCAAAGAAGAAATCAGGGGAAAAAGCGGAAATGGTCTGGCAGGAGTGTCCCGAAGCCGATCATGACAAGTAAATATTTGACTTGGAACGTTAACGGGTTAAACTCCCCACAGAAAAGGAAGAAAATATTTCATTATCTGAATCAAAGTAAAAATGATATAATTTGCTTACAAGAAACACACATCAGAACGTCGGACCAGAAATATTTAACCAACAACAAGCTAGGCACACAATTTGTTGCAGCGGCAGCAGTAAAGAATGGCATAGTCATCTATGTGAAGAAGCATATAAGAGCTAAATTAATAGAGTCAGACTCTCAAGGTAGATATCTAGCAATCGAAATAGTAAAAGATGATAAGAAATTTTTTTTGATGGGCATATATGCACCAAATCAACAACAAGGAAAATTCTACAAACTGGTACACAAAAAGTTAATACAACTCAACTACAGATCATGTATTATAATGGGAGACTGGAACGGTGTCATAGAGGTCGGCCTGGATAAAAAGAAGACAGCACCAAATCCGCAAAAACACTCCAAGTTGCCTAAATCCTTCTTTGACATAAAGGATGACTTCAACCTGATAGACATTTGGAGGGAAAGACATGGCAAAGAGAAAGAATTTAACTTTTTCTCAGACAGACACCAAACATTCTCAAGAATTGACTTTATATTAACAACCAGCAACTTGCTTGTTAGCCTAAAGAAGGTGAAAATCTTACCCAAAGTACTAACAGACCATAACCTGGTGTGGATGGAATTAAGACATGGACAGAAACCTAGGAGATCCTGGAGAATTAATGAAAACCTGTTCAAATATGACATAAATGTGGATGAATGCAAAAATGTTATGAAGGAATTCTTTAGCATAAATATGAATAAGGAGACACCCATAGAAATGATATGGGACGCCAGCAAGGCATACATGTGTGGGATTCTCATGGACATGAACAAAAGGCACCGTTGCAAACAAGAACAAAAAAGAAAGGAGTTAGAAGATGAGATAAGTAAGAAAGAGCAACTATTAATAAAAAGACCGGAGGACAAAGTCACCAAAGAGGGAATCAAGATTTTAAGGAAACAATTTGACTTGTTGATGGAGGATCAAGTGGCAAGGAATATACAGTATGCAAAGCATAGGACATTCCGTTATTCCAATAAACCTGGTCAGTGGCTGGCTTATATATTAAGAAAGAAGCAAAAATCCCGCATAATTGAAAAGATAGAGTATAAAGGAAAGGAAGAGTTTCAACAGGAAATGATCAAGAAAGCTTTTACAGAATTCTACTCCAAGTTATATACTGAAGAGAAGACACAAGACAAAGAGATAGATAAGTTTCTGCAAAATGAAAAGTTATTGATAATCACCGATGAACAAAGAGATAGTCTGAATGCATTGATCACACAAGAAGAAATACTTTCTGTGATTAAACAATTGAAAAATGGAAAATCGCCCGAGACTGATGGGTTAACAGCGACCTATTACAAGTATCTTCGAGAGGAAATGATAGAACCCCTTAGAGAACTATTTGTCAACATACAAGAAGGTGGTCAAGTTCCACCGTCGTGGAAAACAGCCCACATCTCTCTAATCCCTAAAGAGGGAAAAGATAATGCTCAACCAGAAAACTACAGACCCATCTCGCTATTGAACACGGATTACAAAATCTTTGCAAAAATCCTGGCTAACAGATTAATGACAGTGTTACAAAAAATAATTCACCCGGACCAAACTGGATTCATACAAGGACGTCAGATGAAAACTAATGTAAGACAACTTCTTAATATAATAGAGTATCTGGAAAGGCATAACCAGGTACCCGCTACTCTAATGTTTGTAGATGCAGAAAAAGCCTTTGATAGACTGAATTGGCCGTTCCTGATAAAACTGATTGGGGGGATGAAAATGGGAGAACAGATTATTAATTCCATATTGGCAATTTACCAGAAACAAACGGGCCAGATCATTGTGAATGGGGACTTATCAGACCCATTTAACATAGAGAAAGGTACTACCGTAGACAGGGATGTCCGCTATCCCCCTTGCTGTTTGTTTTAACGCTGGAGGTTCTACTGAACAAGATAAGAGCGGCAGACAACATAAAAGGCATACGGATTAGACAACAGGACTACAGACTATGTGCCTTCGCGGATGACCTGCTGGTGACACTGGCCCAACCAACACAATCAGTCAGGAGACTGATGGAGATAATTAAGGACTATGGTAGGGTATCCAGCTTCAAAGTAAATATATCTAAGACGAAGATGCTAGTTAAACGCCATCTTAAAAAGGTTATATTGATTCAAAAAAGTTTGTAGATACAAAGGCAGAAACAAAGTAACAATATACTTGCAGTACTCAGAAAGCTCCTGTATCCATTCCGTCTGAATAAAGCCTTTATTATTCTTCCTGAAAGAACAGAGGCGGTCGCAACGTCTAATTCTGTCAGCCGACAGAAGCGTTTCTGAACAGGAGCTTTTCAAGAGCCTGGGGAGCACACCTTCTCTGCCCCTGAAAATTTAATCCAGGGGTCTTGGAAGGGCTCAACCCGGCTCTTAATGCTCTACTCCCCCTCTTTGCCCGAGGGGGAGTTTTTCCGCCGCAACAAACAGCTGATGAGCGCTGTTGTTGACGGCTATACTGATTCAGAGACCAGAGCCTCACATTAGAGGCTCCATCGACGAGGCGAAGCCACCGGACAACTATTGTTGTTGAAGAGAAATTAGAGAATGCTGAGCAACATTTTGAAGAAAAATTAGAAGAAATTAGAAGCGATGTTCAAGATCAAGCTACTTTGACACAATATCATCAGATGCAGTTTGCGGTTAGAATTAGGGGATTTAGAGATGTATTAAATGAGAACCAAGAAGATTTAAGAAAAACTTTTTCTGAAGCTTTAGCAAAATTTTTGGATGATTCAGTTGAGAATGTGGCCTGGCAGATTGAACGACTGTTCAGAGTGAACTCACGCATTGCAGCACAGAGGAATTTGCCTAGAGATATTGTGATATATTTTAATACAAGAAAATATAGAAATTGGGTTCTATCTATAGCCTATAATAAACAACTGAGTGTTGCTGGTCAAGATGTACAGGTTCTGAAAGAGATACCTCCTAAGATGTTGAGATCAAGGAAAGATTACACCTTTTTGACGGAGGAGCTTAAAAGAAGAGAAATACAATATAGATGGGAGGTACCAACTGGACTTTCTTTACTTTTCAAAAATAAAAGATACCGTTTGTTTACTGTAGCTAAAGCGAAAGATTTCTTTGAGAATATATTGATGGCTGATAGATCTACCTCCCCAAAACCTAAGGGGGCAATGTTGGTTAAAGACCTAGAATTATTGCAATCTGCGGAACTTCAACAACCTCGACTAATTTCATCGGTTCTTTTGGATAAAGCAGTTGAGCAACCAGTGCAGTCAATTGATATCTTTCAACCTTTGGCACTAGACAAGCCTAAAGATCCAAGGCGTGTACGGGAACCTACTAAAGCTATTGAACAAAGAGAAAAAACACAACCAACTCAAACCAAGCAAACTGATCTGACATCTATGGAAGCCATGGGAGCAAGACCCAAGAGGCAGGAAGAAGTGGAATGGTCTTTGCAGAAGCTTTCACGTAAAGGCCATGTCAAATAAGTATTTGACGTGGAATGTTAATGGTTTAAATTCTCCACAAAAAAGGAAGAAGATATTTCATTATTTGAAGCAATGTAAAAATGATGTAATCTGTCTACAAGAAACTCACATTAGATTTTCAGACCAGAAATACTTGATTAATAATAAGCTGGGTACACACTTTGTGGCATCATCTTTAGATAAAAAAAATGGAATTGTTATTTATGTTAAAAATAATATAAAAGCTAAGTTATTAGAAGCAGATACTCAAGGTAGATTTTTAGCTATAGAAATTTTACTGGATGGGAAGAAAGTTCTCTTGATGGGTATATATGCTCCAAACCAAAAACAAGGCATGTTTTATAAATCATTACACAAAAAGTTATTAGAGTTGGACTATAGATCTTGTATTTTAATGGGAGACTGGAATGGAATCCTTGATACTGGTTTGGACAAGAAAAAGATTTCATTAGTTTCTCAATCGCGTTCAATTTTACCTAAATCTTTTTTTGATATTAAAGATGATTTTAATTTGTTTGATATTTGGAGAGAAAGACATGGTAGGGATCAAGAGTTTACTTTTTTCTCTGACAGACATCAATCATTTTCTAGAATTGATTTTATTTTAACTACTAGTGATTTTATGTTAAATTTAAAGAAAGTTAAAATTCTACCTAATGTATTGTCTGACCACAATCCAGTTATGATGGAATTAAGGTCTGGCCAATTTTTACGTAGATCCTGGAGACTTAATGAAAATCTGTTTAATTATGAAATGTATGTGCAAGAATGTAAAAAGGCTATCAAGGAATTTTTTAGGTTAAACAAGAATGTAGGTTTACCAATAGAAGTGGTGTGGGACTCTAGTAAGGCCCATATGCGTGGAATATTAATTGAACTGAATGCTAGGCATAGACGTAAACAGGAGGAAAAGAGGCGAGTTTTAGAAGCGGAAATAAGAAAGAAAGAGTTATTATTAATTGATAAACCAGATGATAGTGACATTAAAGAAGGGATAAAGGTTTTACGGAAACAATTTGATATTTTGATGACCGACCAGGTTGCCAGGAATATGCAATATGCTAAACATAATACTTTCTTTAATGCTAATAAACCTGGCAGATGGTTGGCTTATACATTAAGGAAAAAACAAAAATCCCGTTTAATTGAGAAGGTTGAATATAAAGGGCAAGAAGTATTTCATCAAGAAACTATTAAGAAGGCTTTTCTAGAGTTCTACACCAAATTGTATGCTGAAGAAAAAGTTCAAGAGAAAGAGATAGATGCCTTTTTACAAAATCAAAATGTTTCTGAAATTACTTTGGAACAAAGAGATAGATTAAATGCTTTGATTAGGCCAGAAGAAATTATTGATGCAATTAAGCAATTGAAATTGGGAAAATCTCCAGGTACTGATGGTTTTACCACGATTTATTATAGGTGTTTACAGGAGGAAATGGTGGAACATATGAGGGAGTTATTTGTGAATATACAAGAGGGTGGTCGGGTTCCACCCTCTTGGAAAACGGCTAATGTATGTTTGATTCCTAAAGAGGGTAAAGATAATGTTCAAGTAGGAAATTTTAGACCTATTTCCTTGTTGAATACGGATTATAAGATTTTTGCCAAAATTTTGGCTAATAGATTAATGACAGTTTTGACACAGAGGATTCACCCGGATCAAACTGGTTTTTTACAAGGGAGACAGATGAAAACCAATGTTAGACAACTTGTTAACATATTGGAATATTTGGATAAACATATCCAAGTACCAGCTGTTTTAATGTTTTTAGATGCAGAAAAAGCTTTTGATAGACTGAATTGGACGTTTCTGCAAAGGCTTGTGGTAAGGATGGGAATGGGGGACCAGTTTATTAATTCTATATCAGCTATATATCAGAAACAAACAGGACAGATTATAGTGAATGGACAATTAACAGATTCATTTAATATAGAAAAGGGTACTAGGCAGGGTTGTCCCTTATCCCCTTTATTGTTTGTTTTAACCTTAGAGGTACTATTGAATAGGATTAGAGCATCAGAGGAATTAAGGGGGGTACAAATTAGACAACATGATTATAGATTATGTGCCTTTGCAGACGATTTACTTGTGACGCTAACTCAGCCAATACAATCGGTTCAGAGTTTGATGGAAATTATTCAAAATTATGGAAAAGTTTCAGGTTTTAAACTAAATTTATCCAAGACAAAGATGTTGGTTAAAAATCTTGATAACAAATTAAAACAAGATTTGGAAAGAATAACGGGATGCGAGATAGTTAAAAAAGTTAAATATTTAGGAATTTATATAGAAGCTTCAAATGGTAAATTATATAAGAATAATTATGAACTTTTATGGTGTAAAGTACAAAAAGAATTGGAGAATTGGAAAAAACTACAATTATCCATGTTGGGCAGAATAGCCGCTATTAAAATGAATGTATTGCCGAAATTTTTATTTTTATTTCAAATGTTACCAATACTTAAAAAGGATGGAAATCTCGATGAATGGCAGAAAGGTATAAACAAATTCATTTGGGATGGCAAGAAACCAAGGGTTAAATTTAAAATTATTCAAGACACAAGAGAGAGAGGTGGTTTGAAAGTGCCTAATTTTAAATTATATTATTATGCAGCAGTTCTAGTGGTTATAAGTGATTGGATTAACTTAACAAATGAAAGAATATTAAATATAGAAGGATATGGGTTAGTATATGGGTTCCACGCGTATTTAGTTTATGACAAAAAATTGGATAGGAGTTTTAAAGAACATATAATAAGAAACTCTGTCTTGCGAGTCTGGAAAAAGTATTATTATAAGTTAAATGGTAAAATTCCTTTATGGACAGTTCCCAGACACGCAATACAGAGTATAGGTATACAACAAATTCAAGACGTGGTGCCCTATGATAAACTTTTAAATAAAGAAGGGAATAGCATAGAACTGAAATCATTAGATAAATTAAGGGAGGAAGGTATAGCTCATAATTGGTTTTATCATGCACAACTTCAAGCCAGATGGCAAAAAGATGTCAAGATGGGTTTTTCTTTAAAGGATGATGAAAAATTAATTATACAAATTAGAGATCAAAGAAAGATGCATATTAAAAGAATATATGATGCTTTAATTGAAATTGATTCTGGAACTGAATTAATTAAAGACTGTATGATTAAATGGGAAGGTAACTTCGGCCACCCAATTATGATGGAAACTTGGAAAAGAATATGGGTGAAAAATGTTAAATTTACACAAGCTCAGCATCTAAGAGAAAATTTTTATAAAATGTTTTACAGATGGCATTTAGATCCCAAAAAATTATCGTCTATGTATCCAAATTTGCAACCCAAATGTTGGCGATGTGACTCTATGGACGCTACTTACTTTCACATTTGGTGGTCTTGCAAAAAAATTAAGGCTTTTTGGATAAAAATATGGTGGATTCTTCAAAATATTTTGAAAAAGCGTATTGAGTTTGTACCACAGTTGTTTTTGTTGGGTATTACAAAGGATTGTTCCACCACAGAGACTAAGTTGATTTTGAACTTGATTACTGCTGCAAGACTGTTGGTGGGACAATATTGGAAGTCATCTGAAATACCATCTATTGAAGAATGGACATTAAAAGTTACCCATCTTGTGGAGATGGCTAAGATTTCGGCATACCTGAAGAACCACTCAAATGAAACGTTTTTGATGGACTGGAAGAAATGGATTGATTATATGCAAAAGAAATATCAGTTGAAAGAATTAGATTTGATATATAGTTAAATAGTTTAATATAGTAGTTTAGTGAGGTTTCTTGTGTTTTTACCCTGTATTCATTCTGGGAAGTCGGGGGGGGGGGAGGGGGGAGGGAGATAATATATGTTAGCTTATGTTTCTCAACTGTAGTTGGGGACTTAGGGATTAGATAATTTTTGTAGGATGCTCGGTAGAATTGTAGCTAGTGTTTTGGATGGCGAGGAGGAGGAGCGAAAATACAAGAGGAGTGGGCTGGTGGAGGGTGTTCTGGAGGGGGGTTCCGAGCAGTTCTTTGTATTGTTTATTTTTATTATGTAATTTGTTTGTTTTCAGTTGAGTTAATAGGTTACTATGTTATAATTGTTAAAAGTTTTTTATAAAAAATTTTAATAAAAAAATTATTAAAAAAAAAAAAAAAAAAAAGAAGATGCTAGTTAAAAATTTAGATAACAACTCAAAACAGGACATAGAAAGAATAACGGGCTGTGAAATAGTTAAGAAAGTTAAATACTTAGGAGTGGAGATTGAAGCTACAAATGGGAAATTATATAAAAATAATTACGAGGTATTGTGGAACAAGATACAAACAGATCTGGTCATGTGGAAAACATTACAACTGTCCCTGCTGGGCAGGATAGCGGCAGTAAAAATGAATGTGCTACCAAAAATTTTTATTTCTCTTTCAAATGCTACCTATATTCAAAAAGGACGTGGAACTAGACGAATGGCAGAAGGGCATTAACAGATTTATTTGGGATGGCAAGAAACCGAGGGTTAAATTAAAAATCATCCAGGATACAAGGAGAAGAGGTGGTTTAAAAATGCCCAATTTGAAGTTATATTACTACGCTGCCTAACAGTATTTTATCTAACCCCGTATCTTGTCTGTTAATACCCCATTCTTGCTTATCCTTCATATATTTTGCTTGTATCTGGAGATAAGACCACCACTCCAAGTCTATTTCTTGTTGTTTTAGCTCTTGTTTTGATTTTAAATAACCTTCTTCTGTCAAAATGTCTTTGTATATAATAGCCTTGTCTTTCCTATACAAATTCGGATATGTGACTGCCTCCAATGGCGATAGCCAAGCCGGAATCTTTGTGTAATATTGATATTTAAATATATTCCAGCTTTTTATTAATCCTTGCCGAACCTTATGTCTTAAAAAATATTGGTGGTTTCTTTTATGTCCTTCGAGGAAATGAGGCGTGACGAGGTTCATTCTTCAACACAGTCTTTATTGAGCTTACAGGATCGAAGACAGCAGCTCCAACAAGGCATGCAGGCCTCTCTTAACAAGAGGGAACCCTGGGCAGAATTGCTACAATTACAGAGCGCTTTCGCGCCCTGCACATGCGCGCAGTGCCGGCACCACTTTGTCTGGTCCCAGGCAGCTTGTGCAATTGCCCGGGACTGTTGCAGCGTCCCGAGCCTGCTTCTGCAGGCTCGGGACACAACAGTTTCTGCTTTGCCCCATCCATCCATATATAAATTCTTATGTGCTTATTGCCTTGACCTGTGGTGGCAGGTCCGAACGGGGGGAGTATTAAGTTGATGTTTGCATAAGGTTTATATCAAATTTACATATATATATATATATATATACACACATATATATATATATATACATACATATATATATATATACATACATATATACATATATATATACATATATATATACATATATATATATATATATATATATATATATATATATATATATATATATATATATATATAGATATAGATATAGATATAGATATAGATATAGATATAGATATAGATATAGATATAGATATAGATATAGATAGATATAGATATAGATATAGATATAGATATAGATATAGATATAGATATATATTTGTTTTCTGAGGTTTTCGCGGGTGTTTGTTTGTAGGTCTTTGGTTCTTCGGGTTTTCTCCCACGTAGAATTTGAAGTGTCTTGGCGACGTTTCGACAAAGTCTCATTCATCATCTTCAGGCTGGTGCTTTCGGCTTCTGCTTCTAGGAGCAATGTGAGATTTTACCTGTTTCTTCCTTTTAACTGCCAGTGGGGGTTTGAACTGATTGGCTGGGTATATATATTTGTTTTCTGAGGTTTTCGTGTGTGTTTGTATGTAGGTCTTTGGTTCTTCAGGTTTTCTCCCACGTAGAATTTGAAGTGTCTTGGCGACGTTTCGACGAAGTCTCATTCGTCATCTTCAGGCTGGTGCTTTCGGCTTCTGCTTCTAGGAGCAATGTGAGATTTTAGCTGTTTCTTCCTTTTAACTGCCAGTGGGGGTTTGAACTGATTGGCTGGGTATATATATTTGTTTTCTGAGGTTTTCACGGGTGTTTGTATGTAGGTCTTTGGTTCTTCAGGTTTTCTCCCACGTAGAATTTGAAGTGTCTTGGCGAAGTTTCGACGAAGTCTCATTCGTCATCTTCAGGCTGGTGCTTTCGGCTTCTGCTTCTAGGAGCAATGTGAGATTTTAGCTGTTTCTTCCTTTTAACTGCCAGTGGGGGTTTGAACTGATTGGCTGGGTATATATATTTGTTTTCTGAGGTTTTCGCGGGTGTTTGTATGTAGGTCTTTGGTTCTTCAGGTTTTCTCCCACGTAGAATTTGAAGTGTCTTGGCGACGTTTCGACGAAGTCTCATTCGTCATCTTCAGGCTGGTGCTTTCGGCTTCTGCTTCTAGGAGCAATGTGAGATTTTAGCTGTTTCTTCCTTTTAACTGCCAGTGGGGGTTTGAACTGATTGGCTGGGTATATATATTTGTTTTCTGAGGTTTTCGTGGGTGTTTGTATGTAGGTCTTTGGTTCTTCAGGTTTTCTCCCACGTAGAATTTGAAGTGTCTTGGCGACGTTTCGACGAAGTCTCATTCATCATCTTCAGGCTGGTGCTTTCGGCTTCTGCTTCTAGGAGCAATGTGAGATTTTAGCTGTTTCTTCCTTTTAACTGCCAGTGGGGGTTTGAACTGATTGGCTGGGTATATATATTTGTTTTCTGAGGTTTTCGCGGGTGTTTGTATGTAGGTCTTTGGTTCTTCAGGTTTTCTCCCACGTAGAATTTGAAGTGTCTTGGCGACGTTTCGACGAAGTCTCATTCGTCATCTTCAGGCTGGTGCTTTCGGCTTCTGCTTCTAGGAGCAATGTGAGATTTTAGCTGTTTCTTCCTTTTAACTGCCAGTGGGGGTTTGAACTGATTGGCTGGGTATATATATTTGTTTTCTGAGGTTTTCGCGGGTGTTTGTATGTAGGTCTTTGGTTCTTCAGGTTTTCTCCCACGTAGAATTTGAAGTGTCTTGGCGACGTTTCGACGAAGTCTCATTCATCATCTTCAGGCTGGTGCTTTCGGCTTCTGCTTCTAGGAGCAATGTGAGATTTTAGCTGTTTCTTCCTTTTAACTGCCAGTGGGGGTTTGAACTGATTGGCTGGGTATATATATTTGTTTTCTGAGGTTTTCGCGGGTGTTTGTATGTAGGTCTTTGGTTCTTCAGGTTTTCTCCCACGTAGAATTTGAAGTGTCTTGGCGACGTTTCGACGAAGTCTCATTCATCATCTTCAGGCTGGTGCTTTCGGCTTCTGCTTCTAGGAGCAATGTGAGATTTTAGCTGTTTCTTCCTTTTAACTGCCAGTGGGGTTTGAACTGATTGGCTGGGTATATATATTTGTTTTCTGAGGTTTTCGTGGGTGTTTGTATGTAGGTCTTTGGTTCTTCAGGTTTTCTCCCACGTAGAATTTGAAGTGTCTTGGTGACGTTTCGACGAAGTCTCATTCGTCATCTTCAGGCTGGTGCTTTTGGCTTCTGCTTCTAGGAGCAATGTGAGATTTTAGCTGTTTCTTCCTTTTAACTGCCAGTGGGGGTTTGAACTGATTGGCTGGGTATATATATTTGTTTTCTGAGGTTTTCGCGGGTGTTTGTATGTAGGTCTTTGGTTCTTCAGGTTTTCTCCCACGTAGAATTTGAAGTGTCTTGGTGACGTTTCGACGAAGTCTCATTTGTCATCTTCAGGCTGGTGCTTTCGGCTTCTGCTTCTAGGAGCAATGTGAGATTTTAGCTGTTTCTTCCTTTTAACTGCCAGTGGGGGTTTGAACTGATTGGCTGGGTATATATATTTGTTTTCTGAGGTTTTCGCGGGTGTTTGTATGTAGGTCTTTGGTTCTTCAGGTTTTCTCCCACGTAGAATTTGAAGTGTCTTGGCGACGTTTCGACTAAGTCTCATTCGTCATCTTCAGGCTGGTGCTTTCGGCTTCTGCTTCTAGGAGCAATGTGAGATTTTAGCTGTTTCTTCCTTTTAACTGCCAGTGGGGGTTTGAACTGATTGGCTGGGTATATATATTTGTTTTCTGAGGTTTTCGCGGGTGTTTGTATGTAGGTCTTTGGTTCTTCAGGTTTTCTCCCACATAGAATTTGAAGTGTCTTGGCGACGTTTCGACGAAGTCTCATTCGTCATCTTCAGGCTGGTGCTTTTGGCTTCTGCTTCTAGGAGCAATGTGAGATTTTAGCTGTTTCTTCCTTTTAACTGCCAGTGGGGGTTTGAACTGATTGGCTGGGTATATATATTTGTTTTCTGAGGTTTTCGCGGGTGTTTGTATGTAGGTCTTTGGTTCTTCAGGTTTTCTCCCATGTAGAATTTGAAGTGTCTTGGCGACGTTTCGACAAAGTCTCATTCGTCATCTTCAGGCTGGTGCTTTCGGCTTCTGCTTATTAAGTCATCTTATTAAAATTAATAATTTTCATGTCACTACACCCATCCCTTCAACAAGTACATTCTTAGTCTAATTAATATATATCTTCCATTAATCGATAGATATATATTTGTACATGTAAACCAGGGGGAAATTCAAGTTAACTGCTATCCAACTTAATACAATCGATTTAAATTTGTAAACATTCTTCACTGCGTATGTCCAGATTTAACTATAAGCCAGATACATTTTCTTTGATTGGTGTTTCTCTTGTATGTAGTCTATCCAATGTTTCCAGTCTATCATATATTGTTCATTTGAGCGATCCTTCAAATATGCCGATATTTTAGCCATTTCTGCCAAATTTATTACTTTCAAAGTCCATTCTTCAATAGGTGGTATTTCTGGCTTCTTCCAGTATTGTCCCACCAACAGTCTCGCTGCTGTGATCAAGCTCAGAATTAAGTTCATCTCTGTGGTAGTACAGTCTTTTATGATCCCTAACAAAAACAACTGAGGTAGAAATTCAATACGCTTTTTCAAAATGGTTTGGAGTGTCCACCATATTTTTCTCCAGAAGGCTTTAATTTTTCTACATGTCCACCATACATGAAAATATGTAGCCTCCATACTACCACACCTCCAACATTTAGGTTGGATGTTTGGATAGATATATGATAATTTTTTCGGATCTAGATGCCACTTATAGAACATTTTATAAAAGTTTTCCCTTAAATGTTGCGCTTGCGTAAATCTTACATTTCTCACCCAGATTCCCTCCCACGTTTCCATCGTGATAGGTTGCCCAAAATCTTGTTCCCACTTTACCATACAATCCTTGACTAGTACAGTTTCAGAGTCAATTTCTATCAGTACAGTGTACACTCGTTTGATATGCATGGGCCCCTGCTCTCTAACCTGTTCAATTAAATTCTCATCTGTTAGGGATAAACCCTTCTTCCGGTCTTTTTGCCATCTAGACTGCAGTTGCAAATATGAAAGCCAGGTACACACTATTCCTTCATCTGCTAGCGTATTTGATGGCTTTAACAAAAACACATTTCCTTCTTCCATTACAAGTTTACTATAGGGCACCACATCCTGACCTTGTAGTATGTTTATGTCCCCTATTGCGTGTCCGGGGATCGTCCAGATGGGAATCTTTTCGTGTAGTAGGTACTGATATTTCTTCCAGACCTGCAACAGCGGGATTCTCAGTGGGTGCTCCTTGAAGCTCTTGTCCACCTTCTTGTCATACACTAGGTATGCGTGCCACCCATATAGTAAACCGTGTCCTTCAACATTCAGTACTCTGTCATTCGTTATATTAATCCAGTCACTCAGCGCCACCAGCGCCGCAACCCTACTGGAGATCATAGCCTTCTAAATGTAAACATCTTTTATTTTCTAAAGTTATCCAGTCTCTAATCCATGTTAGGGCTACTGCTTGGTAATATAGTTCCCAATCTGGGAAACCAAAACCTCCCCTTTCTTTGGCATCCTGTAATGCCTTTAATTTTATTCTTGCCTTCTTACCAGACCACACAAATTCTAAAGTTAATTTATTCAGCTCCCTGAAAAATTTCTTGTCTAATTGAATTGGGATATTCTGAAACAGGAATATCATTTTAGGTATGATGTTCATTTTCACAGCAGCAATCCTCCCAAGTAATGAAAGATGCAAATTTTTCCAATGGTCTAAATCTACTTTTATATTCTTTATCAATTTGCCATAATTGTCTTCTTTAATTGATGAGTAGCGTGCTGAAATAACTATCCCTAGATATTTTAATTTGGAAACTACTTGTATGTCTAATTTTGCCTCGAGGTTTCCTTTTTGTATGTTAGTCATGTTTTTTGTTATAATGTTTGTTTTGTTTCTATTTATTTTCAAACCTGCCCAATCCCCATACTCTTCCAATATTTCGAATAGTTTCTGCCCTGATTGTTCTGGGTCTTCTAATATAAATGCTAAGTTGTCTGCATAAGCTTGAAGTTTGTATGTTTCTTTCTTAATCTTAAGTCCTTTAATCTGCTCTTCTTGTCTTACTACTCTAGCAAGAATTTCTAAAGTGTGTATAAATAACAATGGCGAGAGAGGACATCCTTGTCTTGTACCTTTCTGTATGTTGAATTTATCAGTGGCCTCTCCATTTATTATGATCCGGGCCTTTTGTTCGGAATATATTGCGGTTATCACATTTAAAAAATTTTCCCCAACATCCATTAATTTTAATTGTTGGATCATAAATTGCCAATTGACATTGTCAAAAGCCTTCTGTGCATCAAGGAACAGAAGTGCCACTTGGCGATCACTATGCGATTCATAAAATTCGAGAATGTCTAATATTGTTCTTATATTCCGCTTAGTCTGTCTGTTTGGTAAAAATCCATTTTGATACGAATGTATGAAATCAGTTAGGTATTTTTTGAATCTCTAAATTGGATAAATTTTTTTTGAAGATTTGAACTCACTAATTTTGAAATTTATTTGTCAAAGAAAGAAAGCTAGAATTAAGATGAAAATGTTACAAGATGCTAAAGGAAACGGGGGATTTGGCCTACCAGAGTGGGTTCTATATTATCAAGCATCCGTATTAACTTGGGTAAAAGAATGGATAACTCTTAAAAAATAAAAGCTTGTTATATCTGGAGGGACAGGACTTACAATTGGAGTGGCACACTTTTTATGATTTGGGAAAAATAAAGTTCATAAATATTTCCAAAATCACTATATAAGTAATGCATTGTTAATAACATGGGGAAAAATAAAAAGCAAAATATATTTGAAAATTCCAGGGTGGTTGTCAACAATGGAACCATTTGTACACCCAAACTTAGTGGACTTTGAAAAAGTCTGGACATATAGAGATATTCTAAACTCTGAAGGACACTTAAAATCTAAACAAGAAATGGAAAATCAGGGCATCAACTTATCATGGTGAACACATTTACAAATACAAACTAGATATGATAAAGATGTTAAAATGTATGGGTTTTATAAAGAACACACTGTATTTGATAAGACTTTGTTAACTTCGGATGAAAAATTAATTAAGAAAATGTATAATTTTTTATTAACTTTGAAAATGGAAGATGAACAAGTTAAAGAAACAATGATAAGGTGGGTGAAAATTTTTGGATATAATATAGAATTAAAAAGATGGCAAAACTTATAGGAAAGAAATTGACAATGTCAACTTCCTATAAAGAAAACTTATATAAAATGTTTTATAGATGGCACTTGCCACCAGCAAGATTAACAGAATGTTTAAAAATATGTCAGATAGATGTTGGAAATGTAAATATAAGTCAGGCACGTGTTATCATGTTTGGTGGACATGTGATAAAGCAAAGAACTATTGGAAAAAGATACATACTTGGTTAGAAAAGTTGTTAGGAGAACATGTTGATTTTAAACCTGAACTTTTTTTATTGTGTATAATGTCAGAAAAGACTAATAAACAAAGCTTATACTGGGTGGGCGTGGATGGAGTGGGTGTGGCCTAATGGGTGTGTATGGCCAGCTCTACATCGTTCGCGTGAAGGGTGCCTGTGGGGGTCTGGGCAGGAGTGGGACAGATCTGGGCAGAAGGGAGTAGGACCAGGGCAAGTGCCAAGGCATGGTCCACTGGAGGAGCCTCACTGTTCCTCTCAGGCCATGCAGGGGGGGCTGGATGGTGGTGTGGGCTGCCCGGAGCCTTGGGCACCAGAGGTCAAATGCCCAGCATGGCCCTCGAACACCTGCGACACCAAGCTGTTTCCAGACGACCTTGTGGAGCTAAGACTGAATACGTTTCAGCATAGATGGCCACCACAAAATTGTATATTGGCTCCCGGTTGGCACGTTATAACAGCAGCAAGAATCATATTTGCACAATATTGGAAGAATGAAGGAGTACCATCAGATGAAGAAATAATTTAAAAAATACTAGAATGCACAGAGATGGACAGATTGACTATGAGACTGAAAGAAAAGGAAGAAACGGATTATTATCAAACTTGGAATTTATTTTACTATTGGTTAGAGGAAAGAAAAAAGTATTAGGAATTAAACATTAAATTAAATTAAACTCAGACAGCACGTTGGTTGAAAAAATATTATTGTTTGTACGAAAAAAAACGAATAAATTTTTTTTAAAAAAATAACAATGGCTTTTCATAACCCCCACCCATCATATGTTCACGTTGCCCAATCACATTTTCTGCTTGTTAAGGGAACGGTCCACTTCTCTGTCAGACACCTGCTTTTGATGACCTTCGGTCTCACAGTCCAGGGATGGCTTCTTGAAACTCCTGTTTCTTTCTCAGGCTTTCTCTCCCCCCTGTTTCTATGACAAGCTGAGTAGCAACAGAGGTTAGCAAGCAACTTAACAATTCAACCTTGACATGCCGACCCCCTGGAAAAAAAGGTTGAGGAAACAATAAGTACATATAATTCAAACATTCAAACATCATCATTTTGGATCTTGCGGGTATTTCTCATGAAACTTTTGTATTAATCGATCAGCTTTAACATCCTGGGTTTTTACCCATTCAGCATTCACAAAGGGCTAGCCTCTCCACAGGACTAGGTACTATAACTGTCCCTAAAAATTCTTGAGTCTAGTATCATCTTAATTTCATAATGCTTCTCCCCATCCACCAGTATAAGAGGAGGGGTTCTTCTGTCTTTGGTCTTAAACTGGACTTTTTGAATGGTTTCAATAAGCTGCAGTGGAATACTGGGTGAACCTGCTTCAATTATCTTGAAAGGTCCTATGTATTTAGGACTCAATTTCTTGCAGGATTGCCTTAGCTTGAGGTACTTAGTAGACAGATACACCTGGTCCCCAATCCTATAACTCTCTTGGGGAGCCCTCTTCTGTTCAGCCTGCTTCTGATATGATTCCCTAGCCTTATCTAATGCCTTCTGCACCTCCCCCCATGTACTTTTAAATAGTCCATACAATCAGCTAAGGATGAGGAAGGGGACCCCCGTGGTAGTTCTGGCATAGGTAAAATTCCATTCCTGTCACTACTTTAAATGGGGTGAACCCAGTGCTGCTATGTATAGAGTTATTGTAGGCTACTTCTGCAAAAGGCAGAAGTTCTGCTCAATTGGTCTGCTGATAACTTACATAGCAGTGCAAATATTGTTCTATCATTGAGTTAGCTCTCCCTGCCCCCCCCATTGGTACTTGGATGAAACCAAGAACTAAACCACTCACAATTTGATAAATTCCTGCCAGACTTTGTGGTAAACTACACCCGCAGTCTGAGATGATGCACCTTGGGACTCCATGCAGCCTATATATATGCTGCACAAACAACCTGGCTAAGGTCCAAGCTGATGGGATCTTTAAGCATGCCACAAAATGTGGTTGCTTCAAAAACAGTCAATCATAGTCCAGATTACAATATTCCAGGAACAATCTACAATATTAAGGGAAGAATTTAAGAAACTGGAGTTAGAATTAAAATTATATCCACAAAAGAAAGCTGTGAAAAGACAAATGGAGATAATAAAACATAAGCTAAACTTAATAGAGTCATAGGAATTGGCTTAACAAATTAAAAGGGCAAAACAAAACTTTTTCAAAAATGCAAACAAGCCGGGAAGATGGCTGGCTTATAAACTGAAAAAAGAAAGAGAGGAGAAACTGATAAATAAATTGCAAGATGAGAAAGGCGGTTTACAATTTCAAAATGATGCAATAAAAAAAATAGTTAAAGAATTTTATGAAAAATTATATGATACAGAAGAAATCTCTCAGGGAAGAATAGTACAATATCTGGAAAAGCTAATCTACCCAAAATTCCAGAGAACTTTAAAAATATGCTAAATGAAAAAATTACAATAATGGAATTGATGGAAGCTATAAAAACAAAAAAAATGATAAAATCCTGGGACTGGACAAGCTACCCACAGAGTTTTATAAATGTTTACAAGATACATTAAGCTCACCAATGAAAGAAGTTTGCAGTGAGGTATTACTAGAGACTAAATTACCAAACACATGGACAGAAGCAAATATTACTTTAATACCAAAAGAGGACTCAGCTTTGACACAGATAAAAAATTATAGACCAATATCACTACTAAACATGGATTACAAAATCTTTGCTTCAATAATAGCAGAGACTGAAAAGATTTTTGATTGAATTTATTCATCCAGACCAAAATGGATTTTTACCAAAAAGACAAATAAAAAAATAACTCAAGGATTATTTTAGATACATTGGAATACTCTGAAATGCACCCAAGAAAACAAATGGCACTAATTTTCTTAGATCAGGAGTGTTAAACTCACAATGTCACGTGACGTGTTGTGACATATCGTGACTTTTTTGCCATTGCTGGCAATGGGGTGGGTGCGGTTTTGTCATGACGCATCTGGCCCGTGGGCCGGCAGTTTGACACCCCTATCTTAGATGCTCAAAAAGCTTTTGACAATGTAAAATAAACTGGATGGACTTTGGATAAAAGTTTATAAAGATCATTAAGACAATATATGATAAACAAACAGCAAAAGTAATTGTCAATGGGGACTATACAGAGAACTTTAATATAAAGAAAGGCACAAGACAAGGATGTCCACTATCCCCACTGCTATTTATACTAACTGTAAGGAACCACTTCAATCCACATCTTAAGAAAGCAGAACTCTTGGAAACAATCTCTTCCAACAGGAACTTTTATTAAGAGAAATTGATAGTAGGCATAATAGACAGGATCTGAGGGATTCCCTCACAAATTGACGTTTTAAAGTGTCCCTAAGCAATCCCCACCCCGCAGTTCTTCCAGGTGATTCAGACCAGCAGAGTTCTAGGTGTTAAATCCAGGAAAGATAACATCAATCTGGCTCCGTTGTACACGATCATGCAACAGCTCCTCAAACCTTAGTATTTTTTCAACCCCCTCTCCTTTTCCTAGCTGCCTGGTAAGGAAGAGAAGTTCAGAAGGGCAGGGCTATTTTTGTCCTAGAATGCCCAGAACAGAGTTCCGGCACCTTTTTTGGATGGAACCTTGTAGGGTAGGCAAGATGGGTTGTATGACATGTGTGAGTTTCGGCACCTTTTTTTTTTTTTTACAAAAAAAGCACTGCAGAGGGGCATAGGATAAGAGACAAATGGTTACATTGTAATGGTTAGCAGAGGCGAATAAACAAAAGGTTACTTTGTAGTGAATAGAGGAAGTGAAAGTAATAAAACTCCCTTGCATATCCCCCCTCCCCCTTGGGAGTATGGCAGGAACCAGGAAAGGGTAAGAATTGGTTTTAGATCAGAGGAGATAGATAGAAAGGAACTATAACTGGATCCTGACACTAACTTTGGAAGTTCTCAACAAAAATATCAGACAAGATCCAAAAATCAAAGGAATGGAGATAAAAGATGAAAGCTATAAACTACAACCATTTGTGGATGACCTGGTATTCATTTTAGAAGAACAGTTGGAGACAACTCTTAAATTATTGAAAAGGATAGAAGAATTTGGAGAAATACAGAATTGAAAATAAACAGAGAAAAAACCAAAGTTATAGTTTAAAACCTTACAGATAAGCAAAAAAAACAACAACAACCCCTACTGTCAGAAAAAATAGACTTACAAATAGTTAAGAAAGTTAAATATTTGGGAATATACTTAACAGCAAGATGTGCAATGATAAAAGAAGATAATTATATAAAATTACTAAATCAAACAAAATTAGATTTGGAAAAATGGAAAAACTTATAACTGTCAGTGTTAGGAAGAACAGCTACTGTGAAATGAATATTTTACTAAAATTCCTTTTTTTTATTTCAAACTACCGATAGCAGACATGTGAAACACAAGGCCCGGGGGCTGGATGCAGCCCATGAAGTGGTTTCATGTGGCCCGCAAAGCCATCCTGGAAACAGTGAGGGAACAGCCCCCGCTGCCTTGGCCCTGGCCCAGGCCAGCTGAGAGCCAATGTACAATTTTGTGGTGGCCATCTATGCTGAAATGCATTCAGTCTTAGCTCCACAAGGCTGTCTGGAAACAGCGAGGAACCAGCCCCTGCCGCTTTGGGCATTCCCCCTGGGTACACGCTGGGGAGGTGTCACCGTTTGTGAGGAATGAAGAAATGCACCATCGCCTGGAAGTGGCCAGCAAATGGCCCTTACCTACTTCACATATCTGGCTTGATGGGCTCCGGGGGAGGGGTTTCGGCAGGCAGCGGGGCGCTCTCCTCACAGCGCCGAGAGGCTGAGCCGGGCGGCGCAAATCCAAAAAGAAGCACGAGGCCTCCTAGCTCCCAGCCTGCCTGGTTTCAGCAGGCAGCAAGGTGCAAAGCTGATGAGCTTCGCACTGCCCAGCTCAACCCCTCGGTACTGTGAGGAGAGCGCCCTGCTGCCTGCCGAAAGCAGGCAAGCTGATGGCTGGGCGGCCTCGTGCTTGTTTTTGGATTCGCACTGCCCGGCTCAGCCTCTTGGTGCTGTGAGGAGAGCACCCCGCTGCCTGCCAAGACTGGGCAGGCTGGGGGCTGGGCGGCATTGCGCAGGTAACGTTGACTCATGGCAACCCCTCCCCCAGAGCCCACTAAACCACATATGTAAAGTAGGTGAGGGCCATGTGCTGGCCATTCCTTCATTCCTCACGAAGGGTGACACCTCCCCAGCTGCGTTTCTTGCCTGTTTTTCTCCCTCCCTCATCTCAAATATTTTCCCACCACTCTGTACTTAGGAAGGAAAGAAGGAAAGGAGAGGGAGGGTCTGAGGGAAGTCCTGCCTTAGTCCTGACCTGCTGCCCTTTCACCATCCACTTGCCCTCTCCTCCTGGCCTATCCTGGGGGTCTCCCATCCTATTGCTAAGGAAGCTTTGGATACAAAGCTGGGTCTCCTCCCATGGAGAGGGAATGCGCCTCCATTGACTTTGCCCTTATACCCATCATGAGCAACCTGGCTAAGGAGAGCAAGCATAGCAGCAGCAGCCTTGAGGAGGAGGTAAGTGCAGCTGGGCGCCCCCCCCTGAGTAAGTGGGGCTGGGCTTGGTGCCGCAGGTGCTTGAGAGCCAGGCTGGGTGTTTGATCTGTGCTGCTCAGGGCAGCCCGCAACACCATCCAGGCCCCCCCTGCATGGCCTGAGAGGAACAGTGAAGCTTCTCCAGTGAACCGTGCCTTGGCACTTGCCCTGGTCCTACTCCCTTCTGCCAGAGACCTTTAGAACTGTCCCACTCCTGCCCAGACCCCCACAGGCACCCTTCACGTGAATGATGTAGAGCTGGCCACACCCACCCAGTAGGCCACACCCACTGCATCCACGCCCACCCAGTAGGCTACACCCACCTTGGCCACACCCACCCAGCCCCCCGAGGGCAACCACAATGCTGATGCGGCCCTCAATGAAATTGAGTTTGACACCCTTGACCTATAGAAATAGAGAAAAAGGGTTTTGATGAATTGAATACACTGATCTCAAAATTTATTTGGCAAGGAAGGAAAGCCAGAATTAAACTGAAAATGCTACAAGAAACTAAAGAAAACGGAGGATTTGGACTACCGGATTGGGTCTTATACTACCAAGCATGTGCTCTAACATGGTTAAAAGAATGGATAACCCTTAGAAACAAAAGGTTGTTATATTTAGAAGGACATGATTTGCAACTTGGATGGCACACATTTTTATGGTATGAAAAGAATAAAACTCATAGATATTTCCAAAACCACTACATAAGAAATACATTATTTGTATGGGAAAAGATAAAACTAAAAATCTATATGAAAATCCCAGGATGGCTATCAATGATGGAAACATTTGTTCACCCAAACTTAGTTAAATTTGAGAAAATTCTAACACATAAAGATATTCTGAATACAGATGGGAAATTAAAATCTAAACAAGAGTTAGAAGATCAGGGTATTGACTTATCATGGTGGCCTCAACTGCAAATGCAATCGAGGTATGATAAAGATGTTAAAATATATGGTTTTTATAAAGACCGGACAATATTTGATCAGGTGTTGTTGACTTCTGATGAAAAACTGATTAAGAAATTGTATAACTTCTTATTGAATTTGAAAATGGAAGACGAACAAGTGAAAGAAACAATGATAATATGGGCAATTTTTTTTGGATACAATATAGAATTAGAGAAATGGCAAAATCTTTGGAAAAGAAACTATAAATTGACAATGGCAACTTCATATAAAGAAAAGTTATATAAAATGTTTTATAGATGCATCTTCCACCTGTCAGATTAGCAAAAATGTTTAAAAATATGTCTAGTAAATGCTGAAAATGTAATCAAAATCCTGGTACATATTATTTATTACCTGTGGTGGACATGTGTTAAAGCAAAAAAAATTTGGACAAAAATACATACTTGGTTAGAAAGAATGTTAGGGAAACACGTAGATTTTAAACCTGAACTTTTTTTATTAGATATAATTCCAGAAAAATTTGATAAACAAAGTGTATATTTAACATTACATGTATTAACAGCAGTAAGGATTGTATTTGCACAGCACTGTAAAAATGAAAAAAATACTATTGGATGAAAAGATAATCAAGAAAATACTGGATTGTGCTGAAATGGATAGACTTACATTGAAAATCAAAGAAAAAAAAAGAATATTTTCAAACATGGAACTTATTTTATCAATGGCTGGAAAAATGAGATAGAGAGTAAGCACTTAACTTCTTACTTAGCAAAAAATTAACCCAGACAACACGTTCATTAAGCACTAAATAATAGAAAATTAATAAAGTACTTTAAAAAAAAGATTTTGGAGTAGACAGTATCTAAAGCAGCCAAGAGATTGAGGAGCACAAAGTTGGATGCATTACCACCACCATAAATCATCAACAAGTGCAACCAAAGATGCCCCAGTAACTAAATTCCATCCTGAAATGTAACTGCAATGAGTCTACCTATTTCAGGACTTCAGGGCTCTCATCAGGTGCAAGCTGACCGGCTTCTCAACAAAACCTTCCCCAGAAAGGGAAGGTTGGAAATTGATCCATAGTTATCCAAGACCATTGAGTCCAAGAGTAACTTCTTGAGGAGGGAGTGCACCACTCCATCCATCAAAACATGGATCCAATTATGGATCACTTTTTTTCATGACCCAGGAGATCCCAGATCCTGTAAACAAGTAGAAGATAGAGAGTCCTATTCACTTCTTCAGGAGTCACTGGCTCAAACTCATCCCAGATCATGCCCCTAGACTACATCCCAGGCATCTTGGCCTGCTCTGGCCAGTCAGTCCAATCTGTGTCCAGCCTTATCCACCACATGGCCTGAATAATCCTCACAATGGCTTAGCAGTTGTTCCAGAATGCCCTCCCTACCCAATAGGAACCTGATCATCCTAACTAGGGACTCTAACAGCTGTCATTGCTATAAGGACAGAAGAAATACTGATGTTTTACCACCCTTATTTCATGAGGTATTCTTTAATATGGTCCAATTAAATTAGCACTAAGTCTTCCTTCAGTAGTGCTCCATGAATCTCTTCTAGTATTCCATCTTCTGGAGATCTCAGTAGGAGCAGGAGCATGTGCTCCAGGTGTACTCTCAGATCAACACACAAGGAAAGGTCAAATAGGAGCAATAAGATCCAATGCAGCAGCCACTCAACATTCCAGACAGCAACTAAGGCACCAGTTCCTCAGGGAAACCCCCCATCTCTCTCTGGAATGCCATTGGGTCCATCAATCACCTGGGGTAAACCAATCAAACAGACCCTCCTCCGCAGAGAGGAGTATGAGTTGAAAGTCAGTAACAGAAGTATGTTCTGCCTTGGTTAGATTTCTACTTAAGTGTTTGGTCACATTCTGGGAAATATAGTTTTAAAAAACATTAACCCATTTGAAAATGTCAGAGGCTTCCAAAATAAAATCCATGATCCACTGTCTTCCAAAGTCTTTATGGTCACAAATATGTTATGATTCAAAAATGAAAGTACCTGGAAACAATTTTGAAGGTTTTGGAATTATTGTGAGCCTTTTTTATTGAACGTTATAAAAGAAGGAAAAATCTTAACCTTTGTATCTATGCTACATTAATTTCTATACTGCATTTCGTCTATACAAATTAAAATTTCTGAAAAATTCCTCCATCAGGTCTTAATGTACTTCAATGTACCTTGACTTTCCTAAGAAGTAAATGGTTCTGCAAAGTTTCTATTCATGGATTCTGTCAGAATGCTTTTTAAATGCTTTTTAAAACGAGAATCTTTTTACCAAAATAATTGGTTAGGTTTTGCACTAACAGAATAATTGATGTCTCAGTTTATGATTTCTAAGTAACACTTATGTATGCAGAAATTCCAAAATTGTATTTGGCACTTTATACATTTTTCACCAAGCCAGCTAAGTAAATGTTCTAAATACCCTTTGGAAGTTAGTGTTCTTAGATTAAATTAAACCAAACATTTCTGCCCACCGGTGGTTTAGTATCTACACATCTTTAGAGCCTCTGTGGCCTCATAGCCCATGGAAAATTATACTGACCCAATAGGGAGCAAACTCCCTCTCCCCAGTTATAAAAATATGTTTTTTCCCAAACTGACGGCTGGAAAACACTTTCAGAAGGAACAGTTATGGGACATCTGTTCAAAGGGACCTAATGTTTATCTTATAAATATACTGATATCTATATACTACCAAAACTTGTTTCTGTAACCTTTAAGTAGGCAATATAGTTCAACTTGGGCTACCTGCAAGGCAGATACTATCTCTGGATATGTCCCTGAATTTTTAAGAACTTTTCACAATTCTATAACCATAGAATTAAACATGAATCAATAGCAATTGTAAGAAATTTTGCCACTCTTTTGGAGATGTTATAGTTGCAGTCCAATAATATAAAGCAAACAACATCATTCCCCGAACAAATGGAACTTTTGAGCAGTTCATTATAGATTATGACTTGTTGTAGAAAGGACACTATAGGAACATGCAGGCTAGAGCTAGGGTTTCAAACTTTTTGAAGCTTTAGATGTTAGATATTTTAAAAAAGAATCCTGAAATTCCTTAACAAGAGGCAAAGTTCTAAGTGACAGAAAATTGGCTGCATTCAAGTGTTTTTCTGGGGGGAAGGGGGTCCTTTGTCTTTTATGGAAAATAAAGTTCTCTCTTTTAAAAAAAAAAAGAGTTTTATTGAGTTTTATAAAGTTAGGGAAGGGGTGGGATCAGTATGGGAATTGGGGTTCAGGAGTCAGGATTGGGGTTGTAACAGGGATAGGAACAACAATGGGGTTACCCCCCATTAACATTTTGAAGCTTTAGCAAACAGACTATTGTCCAGGTACATATGTTCAATAGCAGTAATTAATATAATAGTAAATAGCTATAGTAATTATGAGAAACAATAATCATAAACAATATCAGTTAATCAATACATAGCCTTCATCTTATTAAAATATATTTGCCATTAAATATTACAATCATTTCTCACTAGTTCATTTTACTAACCATTGGTAAAGTTTATCTCATGTTTTAAAGTAGACCGAGTCCTTTTTCTCTTTAATCTCTAAGGTTAGTCTGTCCATTTCAGCACATTCTAAAATTTTCTTAATTATGATCTCTTCAGATGGTAAATTTTCATTTTTCCAATCTTAAGCCAAACTCTTTTCGCACTAGGGCATACCCACCAGATATGATAGTAGGTACCTGGCTTTTGTTTGCATTTCCAACAATTGTTCGAAACTTTTTAAAACATTTTCGCTAAACTTACTGGTGTTATATGCCATCTATAAAACATTTTATACAAATTTTCTTTATATGAAGCTGCTTTAATCAGTTTAATGTTTCTATCCCATAGCTTTTGCCAATCTTCTAAATCTATAGAATATCCAAAGTTTTTTGCCCATATTATTATTGTTTCTTTTACTTGTTCTTCTTCCATCTTCAAATTTAAAAGAAATCTGTAAAGTTTCTTAATTACTGTTTTCATCTGTTTTTAAGAGTATTTGATCAAATTCT
This sequence comes from Bothrops alternatus, assembly GCA_034064705.1. Lineage (NCBI taxonomy): Eukaryota > Metazoa > Chordata > Lepidosauria > Squamata > Viperidae > Bothrops > Bothrops alternatus. Next base: position 13,550,251 of record JARGCV010000085.1, read on the forward strand.
ATCTGTTCTTTATAAAATCCCATTGTCTTTACATCTTTTTCATATCTTGTTTGAATTTGCAAGTAAGGCCACCATGCTAAGCCAATACCTTGTTGTTGTAAGTCTTGCCTATCTTTCAGTTTTCCGTCTTTGTCCAAAATATCTTTGTAAGTGACGACTTTGTTATAGTTAATTAAATTTGGATAAGCAAAAGCTTCCATTGTTGAAAGCCACTCAGGTAGTTTAATATAATTTTTTTTGTTTTATTCTTTCCCATTCTAAAAACAGTACATTCCTTATGGCATGGTTTTGGAAATATCGGTGTGTTTTATTTTTCCCATACCATTGAAAGGCATGCCAACCCATTTGTAGGTCATGCCCCTCTAGGTACAGCAACCTTTTATTTCTCAACATTATCCATTCTTTAAGCCATGGTAAAATAGCTGCTTGATAATATAGTCTCCAGAAATATTAATGCCATCTGTTTCCCTGGATGGTTTTCATAGTATTCTAGAACGTTCTGGAAAATAAAGTTCTCGGAGAACTCTGGGATTCTGCAGAATACTGTAGTTTGAAAAGCTCTGGGCTGTAGTCTTGGGCTCCTCCAATACTGCAGTGGGCAACATAATAAAGTGGGCCAAAAAGAGAGCTCTACAGTGGTTTGGACAAGGATAGGACATTTACTAGTATGAAAGGTTCCTTGTTGATATTCCACCACTAAAGTTGTCCTGATTTACTATAGCTCTAGCTCTTAATAGCTGAAAACCAATGGAAAGTTCTCTTTTCACCATAGTCTAGTAAAAGGTATATATTATTTTTGCAAATACAGATATTAGCAGTAATTTTATGGTAAAGTACTTCAAAGTGGGAAAAACCAGAAACAAGCAAAAATGATTGTTTCTTCTGTTTTAACAGTACATAATCACAATCCAGTTTAATGAGATTTTTTCCTTTCCTTTCAAAACTCTGTTTTATGAATAAAAATGATAGAAGTGTGAGACACTTTATTTTTTCAGGATGTGATGAATGCATGAATATACGATTGAAAATACATGAATACATGACTGAAAATAACTGATCCTAAAAGAAAGTCAGTAATAAACACCACAAGGATTAAAGTGAGAATCTAAAATGTTACTTAAGGTGAATCTGGAAGATGAATATGTTAAACATTTGTATGGTAAAATGGGCAAAAAAAATTGATAAGAACATAATGCTAGACTGAGTAATGGGAGAATATATGGATCAATAGTTTAAAATTTACTTTGAATTATACTTTGAAAAAAAACTTTTATAAAAGTATGTACTGTTGGTATTTGACTCCACATAGACTGGCAAAAATGTATAGAGGGTACATTTTATCATATATAGTGATCTTGTAAGTGTGCTAAATCATACTGGATAAATATAATGACAATGCAGAAAATGTTTAAAACACAAATATTAATGAAACCTGAAGCCTTTCTTCTAGGTATCATGGACAAACCAATTGAAAAACAGTTTGGGACACTATTTTTTTACGTGGTGACCACTGTGAGGCTTGTCCATGCTGAGCATTGGAAGGAAAGGGGGATATCGACTGTTAAAGAGTGAATTTTAAAATTTACTGAATTAGCAGAGATGGCAAAATTAACTGCTTTGATTAGAGACAATAGATTAGACAAGTTTATAAGACTGGAAGCCATTTGTGGTTCTACACATTATATGCAATAATAGATGGTTAACAGAGGGTTTTGAAGATTAATTTTATCTTTTGAATTATTTGTTGACTTTTTTTTACATACATCTTGTGAACAGATATTGGGTCGATTCGATATTAGACAAATTGATTTCCACATCAGGGAAATCTGTTTACGGAATATAGCATTTTTGTCAAATATAGATGGGAAAGTTTATAACTATTTGTAGAGGAGGAGAACATATTAGTTTTTTTTGATACATCTTTCAGCATTCAGCCAGGGTGGATTTTTTTTAATGTTAGATGTACAATGAGGGAAAAATTATTTGATCACCTGCTGATTTTGTACGTTTTCCCACTGACAAAGAAATGATAAGTCTATAATGTTAATGGTAGGTTTATTTTAACAGTGAGAGACAGAATAACAACAAAAAAATCCAGAAAAGCACATTTCCAAAAAGTTATAAATTGACTTGCATTTTAATGAATAAAATCAGTATTTGACCTCTTCGCAAAACATGATTTAGTACTTGGTGGAAAAACCCTTGTTGGCAATCACAGAGGTCAGACATTTCTTGTAGTTGGCCACCAGGTTTGCACACATCTCAGGAGGAATTTTGTCTCACTCCTCTTTGCAGATCCTCTCCAAGTCATTAAGGTTTTGAGGTTGACGTTTCACAGCTCAAACCTTCAGCTCCCTCCAGATTTTCTATGGGATTAAGGTCTGGAGACTGGCTAGGCTGCTCCAGGATCTTAATGTGGTTCTTCTTAAGCCACTCCTTTGTTGCCTTGGCCATGTGTTTTGGGTCATTACCATGCTGGAATACCCATCCACGACCCATTTTCAATGCCCTGGCTGAGGGAAGGAGGTTCTCACCCAAGATTTGACAATACATGGCCCCCATCTATCTTAGATGTGGTGAAGTTGGCCTGTCCCCTTAGCAGAAAAACATCCCAAAAGCATGTTTCCATCTCCATGTTTGATGGTAGGGATGGTGTTCTTGGGGTCATAGGCAGCATTCTTCCTCCTCTGAACACGGCAAGTTGAGTTGATACCAAAGAGCTCAATTGAGGTCTCATCTGACAACACTTTCACCCTGTTCTCTGAATCATTCAGATGTTCATTGCAAACTTCAGATGGGCCTGTATATGTGCTTTTTTGAGCAGGGGGAACTTGCTGGTGGACAGGTGTCTTTTATACAGGTAACAAGCTGAGTTTAAGAGCACTTCCTTTAAGAGAGTGCTCCTAATCTCAGCTTGTTACCTGTATAAAAGACACCTGGCTGGGAGTCAGAAATCTTGCTGATTGATAGGGGATCAAATACTTTCACTCATTAAAATGCAAATCAATTTATAACTTTTTTGAAATGTGCTTTTCTGGAATTTTTTTTGTTATTCTGTATCTCACTGTTACATTAAATCTACCATTAAAATTATAGACTGATCATATCTTTATCAGTGGGCAAACGTAAAAATCAGCAGGGGATCAAATAATTTCTCCCCTCACTATATTTAATATTTGGGTTTTTTTTGTACACGTTTTTTTGTTTTTGGTATTGGTTTCAAATATTCGTTAGTTTTTTCTTTCTTTTTCTTTCTTTTGTATTTTATGTTTGATGATAAAGAATAAATAAACATGTTAAAGGAAGAATTAAAGAGAGAATGTCTCTCCTGGTTCTAACAAGAAAAAGGACAAAATGGACAAAATCAAGGAGAGAAAGCCAATCTATTTTCACTGTCTTGCTTTATTTCACAATCTCTTCTCATATTATTTAATTTACACACGTTGCATTCACCCTTCAAACATTTTGACAATATATGTAAAAGTATCTCTACACACAATCACTCTCCTTTACTGAAATATAATTCAGAAGAATATATATATATATTCAAAGTGTGTGGTCCCACTATTTGAATCTTGACTATTCAAAGAAGCTGCCTGGGTAGTGGTTTTTTTTAAACTTCTAAATGCACTACAGTCATGTTTCCTTTTAAAACAACATTCCCAGCAACTCCATTGCTGGGCGAAGGCAGCCAAAGAGCACTGTACAAAAAAAGAAAACGCTCACTGAATTGTACACATTGAGCTCCGGGGAGAGTTAACGGTTCTTGTTGCAGGCTCCTGGCTATAGTTTACAATATCCGCTTTCACTACATTCTGTCAAAAGAGAAGAAAAGAAAAACAGAAGAGGTTACAGCAAGTGAATCCAAAGGGGGAAAAACTGTTTCAAATTGCTAATAAAACATTTCACAATAATGACCATGCTATGAAATGTAGAGCATTGAAACAAGTCAGACATGTTGCAGCACTTTTCTCTCAGAAAACATGCATAAGGATTTTGACATTGACAAAATAAAAGTATCTTGATTGCTTTTATACATACCAATGGTGACAATATGTACTAATTCTAAATCCTGGCTTCTTTATTCCAATTAAGAGGTTCTAGCCCATAAAATTTGTCAATTTCTCAAGCACTTTTTCTTTTCACTATTCATGAGACTAAAGTGCACTAATCAAACAGGTGGTAAGGAAAAAGGGGAATGGAGACACAAAACAGGTTACGTAGAAAGTAAAGATAGGATCAGTCAAAAGGACTCATGTTTATACATCAACACACAAAGTATGAGGAATAAATAGAATGAACGAGAGATTCAAGTAATTGTTGCCATTATGGAAGCTTGGTGGGATGAAACCCCATATACAGCTAGAGAGATTTAAATTATTTAAAAGAAACAGAGATAATAAAAGAGGAGATGGAGTTGCACTATATATAAGAAATAACTACATCAGCAGAACAACAACACCAGAACAATTATGAAAACCATCTTGAATGCATTTGCGCCAATGTAAAAGAGAAAAAATGTCATTGCCATAGGTGTAGACTATAGGTCACCCAATCAAATAGACGAAATATATTAACTCTTTGCTAATCAGTTAACTATGGTATGTAGGAAGCATGTTGCCATGGTTCCAACTAATGAAACACTTCAAAGAACTTCCAGGCATGTTTATCCTAAAGTCTTTATTAACAGTGTAACAAATCGATGGCACATCATGGATGTTTATGCCAGAATCTGAATTTATCTTGCTTGCGTCTAACTTTTCTTTCTAAACCCCTCCCTTATTTTGCAGTCATAAGTCACATCTTCCAATTAGCCTGGAGGGCAAAGATTCACTTCCGTTCCTTTTTCCCGGGTTTTCTTTATGAATCTCCTCCCTCACTCTGTCATCTGAATTAACTCTAAAAATACCAGACACTTCTGTATATCTTGTCAAAGCAACAATATCATATATTAACAGCGTTGACATCCAGCCCCCCTTACAAAAAGGACAGATCCTGCAATGTAAACAAAAGCATATGTTAATGACTAGTTTTCGGTTTGGTGGGGTATTTCACATGAAATCTTTTGACGAGCCTGTCAGCTTTGACCTCACTGGATTTCACCCAGGTGGCTTCAGACAACGGGTATTCCTTCCATTGTACTAGGTATTGCAATTTCCCTTTAAAAATTCTAGAGTCAAGAATACGTTTCACTTCATAGTGGGTCTGTCCCGCAACTACGAGGGGCCCAGGTGCCTTCTTCGGGGGAGGTCTTAAAGTGGAGCCCCGATAAGGTTTCAACAAGCTGCAATGGAAAACTGTGTGAATTCTCCCTAAAAGTCTAGGGAGTTTTAGTTCTACGGTGACTGGATTGATGATCCTTACTATGGGGAAAGGCCCCAAGAATTTTGGTCCCAATTTCTTGCTGGGAAATTTGAGGCGTAAATATTTAGTTGACAAATAAACCTTTTCCCCAACTTGGAATGTTCTTTGGGGAGCCCTCTTTCTATCAGCCTGCTTTTTATAGGTTTCAAAAGTCTTTTTTAAAGCAGTTTTCATGTTTCCCAAAACTTCTTCTCACCCCTTCACCCATTGGTCAAGTGTCTGGGAAGTGGAGGGCACCTGAGGGTATTCAGGTATTGGGCTGAACTCTTTCCCTGTGGCCACTCAAAAGGCATGTAGCTGGTGCTGCTGTGCACAGAATTATTGTACGCCACCTCTGCAAAATGGAGAAGGTCAGTCCAGTTTGTCTGTTGGTAAGAAACGTAGCATCTAAGATATTGCTCCACCATTTTGTTAGCAGATTCTGCAGCCCCATTGGTGGCCGGATGAAAAGCAGATGATAACCCTTGGGATGATCCAATTAATTTAAGAAAACTCTTCCAGAACGTCGCTGTGAACTGCACCCCCATCCAAAATTATTCACTTAGGGGCTCCATGCAGCCGGTAGATGTGTTTCAGGAACAATTTGGTCAGTCGTTGGGCATATGGGAGTCTTTTGCAGGCGATGAAATGAGCCTGCTTCGAAAACAGGTCTATCACAGTCCAGATGACAGTATTTCCTCTACTTTCAGGTAGGTCTACTATAAAGTCCATAGCTATTTCTTCCCAGGGTTGAGAAGGGTCTGCCACCGGCTGCAGTAACCCGGGGGTTTTCAAATATCCAAAGTGTCAAGCTTGTTTTACATCATGGCTGTGTTTAAGAGCAGTAAGATGGAGGGTTTTGGGCAGATATAGTTTGCCCCCCTTGTAAGCCAAGCCATCCCTGCATGTCAGGGAGGTTTGATTGTCTTTGAACCACTGGTTGGTGAGGAGCTCTCGTTTTATTTTCTTTACTCCAGGGTCATCAGGATTGGGGACCCTGTGAGGTGTAAGTTGAGCAGCAGTTTGTGGATTGGGGATAATAGCTTCGTTAATCTCTTCCCATTCACTTTTGTATTGGGGTAGCCAGGATAGCGCATCAGCTAGGAAGTTTTTCCTCCTGGTATGTACTTTAGAGTGAAGTTGAAGCGGTTAAAGTACTGTGCCCATTGCACTTGTTTTGGGGACAATTTACGGGGAGTTTTCAGTGCTTCTAGATTTTTGTGATCTGTCCATACCTCAAATGGCACCTTGCTCCCTTCTAGATAGTGTCGCCAGTTTAATAGCGCCCATTTAATTGCGATGGCCTCTTTCTCCCAGATTACCCATCTCCGCTCGCTCTCAGTAAATTTCTTAGAGGTGTAGGCGCAGGGTTGCAGGACCCCACTTTTGTTCTTTTGCAGTAACACAGCTCCAACTGCCACATCGCTGTCATCGGCTTGAATCATAAAGGGTTCCCCTGGGCAGGGGTGCTTTAGGATGGGTTCAGCAGCAAAGTCTCTTTAAATTCTCAAAAGCTGTTTGACAGCCCATTGTCCATGCTAGTGGTTAGCCCGGCCGTGGCTTCCCTCCTCCTTTGCCTGTTTTGAGTAGTTCTGTAAGAGGTAGGGCAATCTCGGCAAAAGAGGGGATGAATTGATTATAAAAGTTGGCAAAACCCAGAAAGCTCTGGAGTTGTTTGCGAGTCTTTGGGGGCTGCCATTCGATTATAGCTTTCACCTTGGCTGGATCCATTTCAATACCTTCATTGGAAGTTCTGTAGCCAAGATAGTCTAATCGGGTCTGGTGAAATTCACATTTTGACAATTTGGCATAAAGCTTGGCATTCATTAGTTTCTTTAACACTTCTCTCACCAGCTTTATGTGATCAGTCATATTCATGCTGTATATCAGGATATCATCAAGAGACACTAAAACCCTTTTGTACAAGTGATCATGTAGAACCTCATTAATCAATTGCATAAATACGGCTGGGGCCCCCTGTAGTCCAAATGGCATGACTTTGAACTGATAGCTCCCCATAGGACAGTTGAAGGCAGTTTTCCACTCTCTCAGGTCTAATTTAGTGAAGACACTCCCCTTAGCCAGATAGGTTAATAAGTCCTTTAGGAGGGGGAGGGGTATTTATTTTCCATGCTCACAGTGTTGAGACCCTCATAATCTACGCAGAGACGAAGAGACCCATCTTTTTTTCTCTGAACAACACAGGGGCTCCCATGGTGGATTTGGCCCGTTCAATGAACCCCCTTGCTAGGTTTTTGTTCATGCATCGCTGCATCTCCTCCATTTCAAGGAAGAGTTTGGCTCCTGGCACCAGTTCGATGGAGCAGTCATTGGGTCTGTGAGGGGGTAGGGCATCAAATTATTTTCACTGAATGCCTCCGCCAGATACCAGTAGTCATTGGGAATGAGTGGTTCATCTGGTGGTGGTGAAGCAGCCATGTGCACTCGTTCATTGGGTGGCCTAAGGTGCCCTGCAACATCTGTTGAATCAATGGGGGGTTTAGGCCCTATAGGTAGTCTCACGGTTCTCATTCCTTTCTCCCATGAGATAAACGGCTTCCATTTGTCTAACCAGGCTAGCCCTAGGATCACTGCCTCAGTCATTTCTGGAGCCACCAGGAAGCGAATAAACTCCCAGTGTGCACCCATTTCTAGGCGTAAGGGCTCGGTTAATTGTGTGACAAGAGTCCCTCCAATCAGGGAGCCATTGGCTTGCTCAAACTTCACAGGTTTGGAAAGCTGTTTTGCCCATATGCCCATTTTCATGGCAAACAGCAGACTAATAATGCAGCGGGTGCATCCAGAATCAATTAGCATGTTTAAGTCCATTTGTGCCCCAGACTTAGTGATTATATGTTTGGCGGCCAGTTGAAAAGGCGGGATTTGAAGACTCACCATCGGGTCATTCTCTCCTTCATCGTCACTGTCAAAGGAGGATAGAGCAGGGGCGGGTCCAGCCAGAGTCTTGGCGTTCTCCTGCATGGGGGGTGTAATCTGGGCAACAGGTTCCTTTCTCATTGCTGGTTCCAGTCTGCTCTGCAGTTGGGGGTAGGGGACTGGACAGGTTGCTGCTCGATGTCCCTCTTGTCCACACTGAAAACACTTAATTGATGGGCCTGTAGGTGGCCTGGGTCTCTCAGCCATTGCAGTAGTTGAAGGCTTTCGTGGGGGTGATTGCTGTCTGGGTAGCTCTGATTGCTGCTCGGGTTCATGTGGGGGAGGCTTCTTATAGCGGGCGAGCCAAACGTCTAGCTTCACTGCTGCCTGGTACCATTTGTGCAGCTAATTAGGTATGGCTTGATTGATGCATGCCTGAGAGAGGTGATCATCTAATCCCTCAATGAAGTGCTGGGTCAGGGCTTGCTCAGGCCACCCCTCTATTCGACCTGCTGTCTTGTGGAACTCTCACATGTACTCCAGGGCAGGCCTGTCGGCTTGTTTTATTTTGTGGATCCGTTCTGCTGCTTTGAGGCCAATGGATGGGTCCTCAAATCTTTCTCAGTCCTAGGAGAAAAAGGTGGGGATCTTCCAGTTCAGGGGCTTGCTCACTATGTAAATTATTCAGCATTCAGATGCTTCTCCCTCTAGGTTGGACGCAATAACATCAACCATGGCACCTGGGTGCGGATAGAGATAGGCCCAGCAATTGAAGTGAGAACGCACTTGGTTCAGAAAAAAAATCAGCTTCTCTGGGTCTCCATCGAAGGTTGTTCTGAAAAGTGGTGCAAATACAGGCTGTTGCGGCCCCCACTGGGGCTATTGCTGCTGGCCCCACCCTGGTTGCTGGTTCCACGGCTGCTGGACTCCCCTCTGCGCTTGTGGCTCCCAGTTGCTTTTGGCCCCATCCTGCCTGCTGATCCACCGGCTGCTGAGCTCTCTGCTGCTGGCCAGCGGGGGCTGGTGGTGCCCCCTGATGCTGTAGGCCTCTCAATGGCTGCTGGACGAGTGGGGGGTGTTGCTGGGCCTCCCTCATCTGTGGGCCCATCGGCTGTCGCTCTCCTGGCTTTTGCACCACCCCAAGCTGCTGCAAGGCCTCTATTAGCTGTCGTATGCTCAGCTACTGCTGCTGATCTACCAGTGGGGAGTGCCAATCTGCCCATTGCTGCAGAGGCCTCAGTCTGGGACTCCCTCTGTCTTCAGGACTGCAGTTCCTGGCCAGGGGAACCAGGGTCTGATCTACGAGGGAGGGGTTGTAGGCTTCTGTCTGCAGGAATAAATTTCTGCCTTTTACATCTGGGGTTTGAAATCTTTCCAGTGACTCACCCAAAACTTCGTTATCTCTCCATTCTGCTTTTAAAGTTTTTACTCCCAGCTGGGAGATTTGCCAGAGTTCTTTCTCCCCCGGCTGGCTGGCTTCCGTTCCACTCCCTGGGGAAGCTGCTGCTGCTGAGGGGCTGGCCTCAAGCCATCTCTCCCCTTCCATAATGAGAACTTCCCCGAATCTTTATCAGTCTACCCCTTAGTTTAGGAATAGTGATTGGAGTTCAGGACCCCTTAATTGGTCTGAAAAATTTATGGATTCTGGCATGATGTCATGGTTCCGACTAATGAAACACTTCAAAGAACTTCCAGGCATGTTTATCCTAAAGTCTTTATTAACAGTGTAACAAATCGACGGCACATCATGGATGTTTATGCCAGAATCTGAATTTCTCTTGCTTGCGTCTAACTTCTCTTTCTAAACCCCTCCCTTATTTTGCAGTCATAAGTCACATCTTCCAATTAGCCCAGAGGGCAAAGATTCACTTCCGTTCCTTTTTCCTGGGCTTTCCTTATGAATCTCCTCCCTCACTCTGTCATCTGAATTAACTCTAAAAATACCAGACACTTCTGTATATCTTGTCAAAGCAATAATATCATATATTATTAATATCATATATTATTAATATCATATATTATAACTAATCGAACTTCAACTGGGAGACAAACGTTGCACCAAGTGGAAGATCAAACAGGTTCCTCACAAACCTAGCAGATAACGTTGTCTTCCAAAAAGTAGAGAAGGGAATTAGGGGTCAGTCATATTGGATTTAATTCTCACTAACAGAAATGAAATGATAGAAGGTATTGAAGTTACAAGAATCTTGGGGAGTAGTGATCATACAATATTGGAATTCAATATTATGCAACCACAAGCAATAGAACAAAGTCAAATTAAAATCTTGGACTTTAAGAAAGCTGATTTCAATAAACTTAGAGAGAGCTTGGAAAAGATTCCATGAATGAGAATCCTCAAGGGGAAGTTTTGGAAATTTTGAAAAGTGAGATTATAAAAGCCCAGTCTAGCACAAGTCCACTGAAGAAGAAAAATAACAGCTCTCAAAAGAAACCAGGACAGCTGCACAAAGAACTCTTTGATAAACTGAAAGACAAAAGGGACAAATATAAAAAGTGGAAAGAAGGGCACATAACTAAGGCAGAATATCAACATACGGCCTGAGCCTGCAAAGATGAAGTCAGGAAAGCTAAGGCTCAAAATGAACTAAAGCTTGCGACAAAAGTCAATAATAATAATAATAATAAAAGTTCTTTCAAAATGTAAAAAACAAAAAAAGTCAAGGAAACTATTGGTCCATTAATGGCAGAAAATGGCAAGAAGGTGATGAGCACCAGGGAGAAAGCAGAACTGCTTCACTTGTTTTTTGCATTTATCTTTACACAAAAGGAAAAAACAGTCCAACCTATCGAAAACAGTACCATAAAAAACAGATTAGGAATACAAGTTAAAAGAGGCAAGAAAATGGTTAGAGAGCAGCTCTCCACCCTAGACAAGTTCATATCACTAGGACCAGATGGATTACACTCCAAGGTTGTGAAGGAACTGGCAGAACTGGCTGATGTAGTTCTCATCTTCAAAAAAAAAAAGGATCAGGAAACTACAGACCTATCAGCCTGACATCAATACCTAGAAAGATTCTGGAAAAGATAATCAAGCAACGAATCTGCAAACACCTAGAGGCAAATAAAATCATAACCAAAAGCCAACATGAATTTGTCAAAAACAGATCATGCCAGACTAACCTTATTGCATTCTTTGACAAAGTGACAAAATTAGTGGATCAGAGAAATGCCATGGATATAATTTATTTGGACTTCAGTAAGGCATTTGATAAAGTAGACCACAACCTACTACTTGATATGATAGAAAAATGTGCATTAGACAGCATCACCACCAGATGGAACTGCATCCACATGGAGGGAAATATGCAATGGGGTATCTGAAGGCTCTATCTTAGGCCCAGTACTCTTCAATATCTTTATCAATGATTTAGATGAGGGGATATATGGGGAACTCATCAAATTTGCAGACAATACCAAGCTGGCAGGAATAGCCAACACTCCAGAAGATAGGCTTAACATGCAGAAGGAGCTTGAAAGATGTGAACATTGGGCCCTATCTAACAAAATGAAATTCAATGGTGAAAAAAGTAAGGTTCTAAATTTAGGCAAGAAAAACCAAATGCACAAGTACAGTATATGTGCGAGATCTCACAAAATTAGAAAGTTTGATTGAACTTTTTTTTGTCTCACAAATAGGCCGCAAAGGCTGAGAAGTGAACAGAGAAACTCAATGAACCTGAAAGGCAGTTTAGTAAAAAAAACAAAAACACTTGGGGGGGGCGAGGGCATCTGGGTGAGGGGTGTATGTGGCAACCTTACCCTGCGCGGCTTCAGCAAGTGTCCGGCAGGCGGAGGGAAGAAACTCCACCCCGTTGCCACCTGCTTCGCCACCTTACCTCATGGTAGTGGTGGTAACTGCCAGCCAGGTGGAAGGCAATCCGGTAGGAGCAACCAGTAGAGGCCAAAAGAGCCCAGCTGGTATGAGAGGTGCAACGCCCGCCAGGGCCCGAAGAGCGCCAGGTTCAGCCCTTAGCCCAGCGCCTGCAGCACCAGGTTGGCATGCAGGCTGGTGACACTCACCAGCCCAAAGGCAGAGGCGTTGGTGGCACTGATTTACCGGCAGCCATTGGCGAAGGGCCCTGGCAGGCCGGTGGGGGGGGCACTCCAGTGGTCACACAGAAGATCTGGGCTGACTTGTCCTGCACCAGGCAGAAGCAGCCCAGCAGGGCAGCCCAGAGCAGCATGGCCAGGAGGACAAAGAGCCCCATGAGGCCAGCAGCATGGGCAGCCACTTAGTGACTGCACGGTACCCGACGCAGCCAAGGTAGGTCCCAGCAACAGTAGGGCCAGCAGGCAGGGCAGGTGGAGGCTGGGGCTCGCCGAGGGTTTGATTTGTTGTGGCCGCAGGCAAGCAGACAGTGGGACAGAGAGGGTAGGGCAGGTGGTGGCCGGTTCCACCAGCAGCCGCTGGTGAAGGGTCCTGGCAAGCCAGTGGCAGGGGGAGACTCCGGCGGCCACATGGAAGATCCGGGCCAACTCATCCCGCCCTGCACTAGGGCTTACTTTTGGGGGAGGGCTTAGAATAGAATAGAATAGAACAGAATCTGGAAGGGACCTTGGAGGTCTTCTAGTCCAGGGGTAGACAACCCAAAACACTCAAAAGAGCCACTTGGACCTGTTTCCCACTGAAAACAAAACACTGGGAGCCACAAAACACTTTGGATATCTAAAATGAAGATAACACTGCATATATCCTTTTTTACCTTTATTACCTTTCTTCTCTTTCCTCTCCCTCTTTCTCTTTCTTTCCTCTTTCCTCTCCCTCTTTCCTCTCTCCATTTCTTTCCTCTCCCTCCCTTTTTCTTTCCTCTTTCCTTTCATTTATTTCTTTCCTCTGTCTCCCTTTCTTTCCTCTCTCTCTCCCCCCTCCCTCTTTCCTCTCCCTTTCCTCTTTCTCTCTTTCCTCTCTCTCTCTCTCTCTCTCTCTCTTCACCTGCCCCCCCTTTACCAACAGAACCAGTTCACCTACCAAATCATTTAACTTCCTCCCTTGGAGCTGGGCAATCGAGGATTCACCACATTCTGACAAAGAGAAATGCCAGCACCTCTCACTTAGCATCAATCCTGCTGCCGGGATGGCAAATGCTGTATGTTAGCAATATCTGGAGAACTACAGTTCATCCGCATATTCCTGAAAGGCTCTCCCATCCGTTGCAATGTCACGCTTTGAAAGGCCCCTGACCCTCCTCCGCTTCAGACCGACTGCGCCTAGCAGGGAGCCTCAGTAGCTGGCGAGGAAGGGAGGAGGGGAGGAAGAGAGTCAGACCATCCCCTCACCGCTCACTTCCAACCCCAATGTGGTGAATCCCGCTTGGGATTTGGGACTGAGAGGGGGAAGATCCTGGCTCCCAAGCCGCAGGGACTTCCAACCACAGAGTTTGCTTGGCTCTGTTCCCAGCCAGCGCCGCACACACAAAAAAACAGCAACAAAATGCTGCAATCGAGACTTGCCCGCCTGCCTGGCTCCCAGGCCTCAGTAGCCAATCATTTAAAGCGAGCAGCCTCGTCGGGAGAGAGAGGAGAGAGTGAGGGCGGATGAGCCGAGTCTGTGGCAGGGATAACAAGGGTTCGGGAGATGTTAGCATGAAAGTTCCACGTCTTTTGACTTACCTCGCCTTGCCTCCACTGGTTCTTCGCCAGAACAAGTCACCCCCTCTCTCTCTTTCCTCTGCCTCTCTCTCCACATGAGGAGAGAGAGAATGAAAGGCAAATGGCATCGAAGGGGCAGGGAGGGGAGGGTGGCAGGAGGCAGTAGAAGGCACTGAAAGGCTCATGGGACACCACGGACCAGCCCGGGGAGACGTGTAGCCGGCTTAGCAGCCTGGGGACGGCCCAGGAAGCGATGCCCCCGCCGCCAGAACTGCCGCCTGGCCCAGGAGACATATGGCCAGCTCAGTGACCTGGGGATGGCCCAGGAAGCGATGCCCCCCTGCCGCTGCCCCAGCTGGGACTACTGCCCGGCCCGTCTTAGGGAGACCCGTAGCCAGCTCAGCGGCTCGGGGACAGTCCAGGAAGCAATGCCCCCGCTGCCACCGCCACCCCAGCCAGGATTGCCACCTGGCCCAGCCCAAGGAGACATATGGCCGGCTCGGCGGCCCAGAGATAGCCCAAGAAATGATACCCCGTTGCCCCAGCAAGGACTGCTGCCAGCCCAGCCCATGGAGACGCATGGCCAGCTCAGATGCCCAGGGACGGCCCGGGAAGCGATGCCCCCGGCCCAGCCTGGGGAGATGCGTGGCCATCTCAGTAACCCAGGGACAGCCCAGGAAGCGATGCCCCCCTGCCGCTGCCCCAGCCGGGACTGCTGCCTGGCCCGGCTTAGGGAGACCCGTAGCCGGCTCAGCGGCTTGGGGACAGTCCAGGAAGCAATGCCCCCGCTGCCACCGCCACCCCAGCCAGGACTGCCACCCGGCCCAGCCCAAGGAGACATATGGCCGGCCTGGCGATAGCCCAAGAAATGATACCCTGTCGCCCCAGCAAGGACTGCTGCCAGCCCGGCCCATGGAGATGCATGGCCGGCTCAGCTGCCAAGGGACGGCCCAGGAAGCGATGCCCCCGGCCCAGCCTGGGGAGATGCGTGGCCATCTCAGTAACCCAGGGACGGCCCAGGAAGCGATGTCCCCGCGGCTGCAGCCAGGACTGCCACCTGGCCTAGCCCAGGGAGACATGTGGCTGGCTTGGCTGCCCAGGGAACGGCCCAGGAAGCAATGCCTCCGCCACCGCCCCAGCCGGTACTGCCGCCCGGCCCGGGGAGACACGTGGCTGACTCGGCAACCCGGGGACCGCCCAGCAAGTGATGCCCCTGCCACCCCAGCCACCTGTGGGGGCAGCAACAGGAAGAAGGGGAGGAGGAGGAGGCTCCGGAGCCGCAGGAGATGGCTCAAAGAGCCGCATGCAGCTCCGGAACTGCGGGTTGCCAACCCGTGTTCTAGTCCAATCCCCTGCTCAAGCAGGAGGATCTGTCCTATACCATCTCATACAAAGTGATTGTCTAGCCTGTTCTTAAAAATGTCCAGTGATGGTGCGCCATGATTTCTGGAGGCAAGCTGTTCCACTAATTAATTGTCCTCCCTGTCAGGAAGTTTCTCCTTAATTCCAGGTTGCTTCTCTCTTTGATCAGTTTCCAACCATTGTTTCTTGTCCTGCCCTCTGGTGCTTTGTTGAATAATGTGACCCCCTCTTCTTGGCAGCAGCCCCTCAAATACTGGAATACTGCTATCATGCCTGCTATTTCTTCTTTTTAGACTAGCCAAATCCAAGTCCTGCAGCCGTTCTTTGTATGTTTAGTCTCCAGGCCTTTAATCATCTTAGTTGCTTTTCTCTGAATTTTTTTTCCAAACTCTCAACATCTTTTTTTGTGATATGGTGACCAAATTGGCTGCAGTATTCCAGGTGTGGTCTTACTAGGGTTTTATAAAGCGGTACTAATACTTTGCGTGATCTTGATTCTATGCCTCTGGTTTACTCAGGATTGTATTAGCTTTTTAGGCTGCTGCTGCACACTGCTGGCTCATAATCAAGTGATCATCCATTAGAATCCAAGGTCCCTCCCAGTTACTGTTTTTAAGCCAGGTCTCACCCATTTCGCTGGTCTACTAGTTTGATCACTTTATCAAAGAATGAAGTAAGATTGGTTTGGCATGATCTGTTTTTAACAAACCTGTGCTGGCTACTAGTTATAACTTTGTTTGCTTCACAGATCTATTTTTTTATCTTTTCTAAGATCTTCCCAGGTATTAATGTTAAACTGATTGGTCTGTAATTTCCTATGTCCATTTTTTCCCCTTTTTTGAAGATGGTAACCACATCAGCCCTTTTCCAGTCCTCAGGTACTACCCCAGTGCTCCAAGATTTATGAAAGATGTGGTGCAATGGTTCTGAGATAACATCTGCCAGCTCCTTCAGAACTCTGGGATGTAATCTGTTGGGTCCCGGTGATTTATATTCATCAAGTTCAGATAGGTATTCTCTTACCATTTTCTTGCTTATTTTAATTTTTGTTTCTAGTTTGTCTTCTGCAGTGATTTTTTTGGTATGTTAGGCTATAGTTTCTTTTTGCGTAAAGACTGAAGCAAAGTATGAGTTAAGCAGCTCTGCTTTCTTCCTGTTGCCTGTTATTTCCTTGCCATCTTCTCTTTTTAGTGGACCTACAGTTTCCTTGACTTTTTTCTTATTGTTAATATATTGGAAAAATCTTTTCTTGTTATCCTTGATTTCTGTTGCAAGTCTTTGTTCATTCTTAGCCTTTTCTTTCCTGACTTAATCTTTACATGTTCTGGCTGTCTATTGATAATTGGCCTTGGTTACATGCCCCTCTTTCCATTTTTTGTATTTTGTATTTGTCCTTTTTGTCTTTCAGTTTGTCAAAGAGCCACGTTGGTTTCTTTTTGAATTTCTTGTTTTTCTTTTTCAGTGGCATTTTGCTGTCCTGGGCTTTTATGATCACATTTTTCAGAGTTTCCCACACTTCTTGAGTTGTTTTCCCCTTTAGGATTTTCATCCATGGAATCTTTCCTAGGTTTTTTCTGAGTTTGTTAAAGTAAGCTCTTTTGAAGTTTAAGACACTGGTTGGATTGTTTACTATTGCTAATGTTTGCATTATATTAAATTCCAGTATGACATGGTCACTTTCACCCAAGGCCTCTATCACTTCTTCTCTATTAGTAAAAATTAGGTCCAGTATAGCTTTACTTGTAGTTCCCTCCTCCACCTTTTGGATAACAAAGTTGTCGGCTAGGTTGGTTAGGAATCTGTTTGATTTCCCGCTCACTGCAGTTTGCCTCCCAGTTGATATCTAGATAGTTGAAGTCTCCCATTACTATTGTGGTATGCTTTGTACATACATTTGTTAACTGGTTGGCAAAGAGTTCATTTATTTCTTCTGATTGGTTGGGTGGTCTGTAATATACACCTATGATAGTGTCACTTTTTCTCTCTTTTATATTGACCCATATACATTCTGGACAGATTTTATCTTGGATCACGTGCATTTCTGTAGATATGTAGTATTCTCTTACATATAGTGCAACTCCCCTCCTTTTTTTTTTGTAGACCTGTTTCTTTTGAATAATTTCCATTCAATGAGATTTGTTCATTTATATTGTCTAAATTGTTTTTAGTCTCATTATGATTTCTTTTTATGTCCTCTTTGCATTCAACAATTGTTTGGTGAATTAGTTGTAGCATAGAATATTTTTTTTCCTGAAAGGTGTTTGTTTTTTATTGAGGCATCATTTTCTGGTCTTTAAATGTATCCTTTATAATCCAATAGATTCCAAAGTATAGGTTCAGTTCTGAAAGTAATATGTTATAGTAATCCCTTGTCTCAAGTATCTCAAAATTGTCAGTCAGATAAGGTTGTAATCCACAATGTTCGAAATATTCAAAATGTTCAACCTCTCTGAAAACAGCTCAGAAGTCTCTCCCAGCCTGTTGTAGTCCAAGGTCAATTTTTTCTTTCTCCCCCACTAGCTCTTGAAGTTAAAAATCCAAGCTCAGTAGGTATTTATAATCTAAGAAGGTCAGGATGATAAGTATGCCAAAATATTTTCCTTTATTGCCAGCTGTTCTCTCAAGTTAGGAATCACCAAGCAAACCTTTATTGCCTAGTTGCTTGTAATCTTTCACTATTGTACTTAGGTTCTTTGTTGTGTCATTCATTCCAATGTGGAGGACGAGGAGGAAAGGGTAGTAATTTGTAGGCCTAATTATTTTGGTTAGATTCTCAGCCACAACTTTGATTTTTGCTCCAGGGAGACAACATACCTTCCTGGATTGTATGTCTGGACTGCAGATGGATGATTCTGTTCCTTTTAGGATAGAATCTCATATTACCAACATTCACCTTCCTTTTTGGGGGTGCAGTCTGGGGTGCTTTTCTCTTTATCTCAAGTGTTTGTTGATGTGACTTTTTAAGGGATATTTGAAGTGACCTTTTTAGGGATATTTGAAATTGTTTCTTTGCTAGGCATTTCCATTTTTTTAAGCGGGAGGTTGTAGGTCTGCATGCTTTCATTTAAGGGGAGAAATTGGCTCAGTTTTAATGGGGCTGCTTCTGGTGGGGTTAGATTGGGCAGTAGGGGTTTGTTAGTTGTATGCTGGTTCTTTCTTTGAGTATTGGGTTTCCTTCTATCTGTGACATTCCTCCAAGGGTTTATCAGTAGGGTCAAATCCTCTGGGAGTTATTTGTTCATTATCTGGGTCAGTTTGGATATAGCTTTTTGTAGATTGGGGTTTAGATAGAGTTTCTTCTACATGCCGTACTTTTTTCTCTAGTAGTTCACATAATTTACATCTAATGCATGTATAATTTGGGTGTTGTTTGGGCATAAGCACATACATGGAACATGTATTGCATATCACAATAGTATCAGTCACCTGTTCCATGAGTTTGTTGTTTGAAAATCCCTCTTTTTGATTGGTGGATGTGCTTTGCTGCTAGCCTTGTTTTTTTCTTCTGTTCTAGGTAATTGTGCCCGTTTTTGTTTTTTACTATCCTTTTATCTGCATGTTTGTGCTCATTTTTCTACCTTGTTATTTATTTAACCTTCTTACTATTATGTTAGTTTTATTTATCCTTTTCTTCCCTCTATTTTTTAAAAGTTTTTGAGCTCTAATACCTTTTTATTCTTTATGGGGGGTCTTCCCTTTTTATTGGGGCCTCAAACTTAATTGTTGCCTTCACTTCTGTTGCTCGCTGCTCTAGCTTCTTGTTGTTTTCTCTGCCGGCTCCCTTCTGTTTTTTGGTGCTTGTTTCTGCTTTAGTCAGGCCTCCGTTCAGCTTTCCAGTCGGCTCAGCTCCACTGTCTACTCTCAGCTGGCCACTCAGCTTCAGAGATCTGAGCTCTCTGGCTCGAAGCCTCTCTGTTGCTGCTGCTGCTGTGTTTCTCCCCCTCCCTCAGGTTTTGCCTTCTCCAATTCTTCACAGCTGATGGATTGCTGTAGGCCTTTTGCCCTCTGCCAGACCAGGCTACCAGGAGGCGGGGAAGGGCACTGCTGATCTCACTGGGGAGGGAACACTGATCCAGTCCTCCGCCTGAGGCAAGTCTCCACTGGGGAGGGCTGCGGGGCTGGAAAGAGACAGGGAGAGGGCTGGGGAGTCGGGCTCTTTCTGCTTTGCTGAGCCCTGGGTCTGGTTCTTTAAATCATTTTGGGCCCCTTTCTTGTGTATAAAGAATCATTTGCATCAGGTATTTTTTCTTCTCTGAGATATCTTGAGTGTAGTTTTGCTAGTATCTTGTGTAAACTGTGACCACCAGCTTTCAGCATTTCAATCATAATGCAGTCATTTCCTAAAGCTTTGCCATTTTTCATTGATTTTATGACACTTGATACTTCCTCCACTAGGATATCTGGTATTTCCTCTTTTGTGGGTGTTGTTACTTTTGAATGATCTTGATCTTTGTATAGCTCTGAATAGAATTTTCCAATATTTCTAACATTTCCTGCTTTGTTCTATCTTCATGTTTTAATGCAAAACCTTTTTGTATTCATAAGCTTGCATTTTGCTCTATTCCTTTGTTTTCTTCACTTGCCTTTTTCAAAAGCTTCATGTTAAACTGACACATTTCTTCTTGGTTATGTTTTCTAATGGTCTTGTAAATTTCAACATACTCCAGTTTATTAGTGAAATTTCTGCTTTCTTCATTGACCATCATTTTTTCATTAAATCAATAGTTTCACCAGAGATTTTTGACTGGACAAAGTGTTTTTCAGGTAGCGCTATAGATATAATAGATTCAATTATGTTTTTGACTATTTGTTCATTTTGGTAATATTCATCTCTTCCAAATCTTGCAATAGAGCAGCGGTTCTCAACCTGCAGGTCGCGATCCCATTTGGGGTCGAACGACCATTTCACTGGGGTCGCCAAACAATGCAGTCCGCCATTTTTCCCCCTTTTCCTTAGCTGTGCTACTTCCTCTTATTCTATTGGCTTTTGAAAGCCAATAGAATAGACTCTCTTGAATAGAGTCTAATTCTATTGGCTTTCAAAAGCCAATAGGAATTGTCCAGGCTGTCTCCGCCCTGCTGAGCCCGCCAAAAGTCCCAGTCTGCAAACGGTGCTTCAAGTTGTCTGCAGCGAAGGTGAGCTCTCCGAAAGTTCCACCCCTCCCTGCTGAGCAACTACTAAAAATGTAAGTAACAGAGGGCCATGGTGGGGGGTGGGAGGCTGGCGGGCGCAGGGAGGGTTTTTGGCGCGTGTGGGGCCCGCCAGTTTTTACCTCCCTTGGGCTGGGCCGGCTAGTGGCCCAGCCTGTGGTCGCCCTGCGCCGTTGCTGCTGCGGCCGCCCAGGAGGGCCTGGGCCTGCCTGCTGCCACCCCGAACGGGCGGAAGCGAAGGTAAGGCTAGCGGGACAGCGGCGGGCGCAGGGACAGCGGCGGGCGCAGGGAGGGTTTTTGGTGCGCGTGGGGCCCGGCAGGTGTCTTACCTCCCTTGGGCTGGGCCAGCTGGTGGCCCAGCCCGTGGTCGCCCTGCACCGTCGCCGCCGCGGCCACCCAGGAGCACCTGGGCCTGCCTGCCGCCGCCCCAAATGGGCGGCGGCCTACGCCTTGGCCGGCGCAGGGGGCAGCACCATGCATGCGCGGCACAGGGGGCAGCACCACACATGTGCGGCGCAGCACCACGCATGTGCGGCGCAGCACCACGCATGCGCAGCGCAGGGGGTAGCACCACGCATGCGTGGCGCAGGGGGTAGCACCACGCATGCATGGCGCAGGGGGTAGCACCACGCATGCACGGCGCTTGACAGGTCGGGGTCGCGACCTGAAAAAGGTTGAGAACCTCTGCAATAGAGCAACGAGATTTGAAAGATTAATCTCAAAATTGCTATTCTCCTCTAACAGCTTATCACTATTTTTGTTTTTTGTGACATCTATTATTATTTTCATATGCTCTTTTTGATTCTACCTTCATTTTAGCTCGTAACATTCTATGGTCACTTCCAACATTATAACAACTGATGACAGTACAGTTGCAGAATATGGTTTTATCACTTGACATGATGTAGTCAATTTCACTTGTGTACCCAGATGGACTCTTCCATGTCCATTTTCTGCTAGCCTTTTTCTTGTAAAATGTGTTCATGATATAAAATCTATTAGTTTGTCACGTCTATTATCTCATTCACAGTTCCATATGGGCCGGTTGCTTTTTCTCCAGTTGTTGTCCTTCCTATTCTTGCATTAAAGTCACCCATTAGTATTTTGTATCAGCATTTTTCTTTGTCTTGAAGGCAGACCACATCATCATAAAACTCTTTGACCTCATCATCACTATAGCTTATTGTTGGCACATAAGCTTGGATAATTTAAAGTTTGTATTGTTTGTTCAATTAAATGAGGCACTGGGATATTCTGATATACTTTCAAATGTTATACTCTTTCAGCTTTTGGTTGATGAGAAAACCAACTCTGCCACATCATCCATCCAGTACCTCTAGTGTAGAGTAGATGAATATTCCTATCAAGTTCAATTAAATTTTCACTTTTGTCGTGTTTTACATAATCCAATGATATCCCAATGCATATTATTGAGTTCAATCAGCAGTTCTTCTAGACGAACATCCATTTTCATTTTTCAAATGTTGACCATTCCTACCATGTTTCCCCGAAAGTAAAACCTACCCTGAAAATAAACCCTAGTTTGATTTTTGGGGATGGGCCTAATATAAGCCCTACCCCAAAAATAAAACCTAGTTTTCAGGCAAGGTGCATGCCTAAAAAAATCAAATTAGGGTGTGGGGGGTAGAGCTTATCATGGTAGCCAGGCCTCCCATGGATCGATACTTGCCTCGCCAGAAGAAGCAGCTTCATTTTGCAGCTGAGAATGGAGCTTAGCCTGCATTTTGCAGTCAGAGGCTTTTCTGTAAGGTATCTGCAGCCAAGAACCGAGCTATGGATCCATAGCTTGCTTCGCAGTTGCAGATGCCTTCCGGAAAGGCCTTTGACTGTGAAATGCAGTCCGAGTTCCATTCTCAGCTGCAGAATGAAGCTGCACCTTTGGC